>JAOBRG010053783.1:0-21738 GCA_027574985.1 Umimayanthus nakama | reverse complement strand
ACCCACCCCCATTTTCCTCCGGCCCACCCCCTCCCCCCTCTACTAGTGACCAGCCCCTAAGACCCAGGAGTGTAAACCCGCAGACCCCGCTCTTTCCAGTCACCGCGCTGTCAAACTAAAAACAGCTTTGTTTCCTTGTCAATGTTCTATAAAAATATACATATCTCCTTTTGTTTTCCTTATGTTTAATTTCTTATATATATGCATGGCATTTCGCGAAAGAGAATGATCCAAAGCAACCATTAATAAACCTTTCATTATTGCAAGTATGTAGTATCTAAAGTTTGTTTTTTGTTTTTAACAGGTTTCAACTGAAGCAAGGGGTTTGTTTGGACAAAGAAAAGTATAGCAGAAGATTCGTAGAGTAGTATTTGTGCTCTTATGTTCGAAAGACGTTTTCCGAGGATAAATCATTTAAAGTTTAGATTAGGTAAAAACATTAGGTTGGAGAGACAAGAAGTCTTATTCGATTTCTAGAGGGGATATATCTTGTTTATTCATAACTGATATTTCGTTACGAAGCTCCTTTAATGACAATGATTTTCAAAGGGATCCTAATTTTTCTACAATAATTATTGCTCTTTAAGGCGGTGTCGCGCGCCGTGTTTCGTGCCTGGGGAAAGATTCTAGCTTTTTTTTGTCGTGCCTTTATATGTTGGCCCTAATTCGAACCCCAAATGCCTTTATTCATTTCAAAACTGTGCAGAAAACATGCAAGTTTATAAAACTACAATAGGCAGATCTCTATACTCAATCTCAGAACAAACTACAGAATCTGAAGCCCTTTTTAGAAAAAGTTTTCCCAATAATCATATCCTAAACTTAGGCACACACCCTACACACCCGTTTAGTCAATAAACCCGGTTAGTCCCCGGGTTTTTGCGCAACTTGTCTCAACCATTGTTGGAGATGCGTTATCATTTCACGGCTAAAGTTCTTCAGTACAAAGTGAAACAGTTCAACGTTATTGCACAAGCAATCTAAATTGTTGCAACAATAGCTTCAGGTCGTACAGGACCATTGCTGCTCCAGTAATCATTGAGAGGTGTTACGCGAAAAGTTACAGTGCGTATTTTCTAATTTATGCGGCGCTCTTAGAAAAATAATGGTTTTACTTGTTTTTTAAAATAGGGGGAAGATCTTCCAATTTTCAAGAGAAATGTCAAAAGACGCTTGGTTGGGAAATTTAAAAGTAAACGCGTGTTGAAGTTGGTTAAAAGCTTTGTAATAACGGGACAAGAAGTCAATAAATATTATGGAACTAGTACGAAGTTGTATTTGTTGTGTACACACATAGAGAACTGCAAAAACTATACTTTGTAACAGTTACAGTAATACATGTGTACAAGACCACTTCGGTTAACTATTTTTACCATATAGCACTCGATCACATTCAAAATGTTTACAGGCTGGGGACAATAGAATCACTGCTTTTCAAGGTTATTCATCCATTACCTGCAGGACGATGGGTTTTGGCAACTTGGCCGGGGAAATCAAATCAACTAGCACGTGTTTCTATTCATGATAGAATCAGTCATATTCATTCTCGCTTTAAGGCATGATCTAAATACATTTATCTACTAGCTTGCACCACTTTTTAAAAAGGTGACTCAATATATACTCATCCAGAGATAGACAACACAACACAACTGAGTTTGACTCCCATTATAATGCCATTCAAAAAACAAGATATGCGTCAATGCGCTCGAACAACGTCTGCAAATAGCTGAACAGATTTAGAATTTATTCATTCTTCTCTCTGAAGATTAATAAGCCCAACTGTACTTTTATGAAAAACGCTCATACAAACAACACACAGTTTGCCCTAACTTTTAATTAATCAGTTTTTGAAACAAACAAAATGACCAATCCTTGTGCCTGTCTAGAAGCGTGGAGATGCTTTACGAAGTGCGTATTATTCGTCAGTTCAAGCTTTTGAACCAGTTGACGAAAACCCATTAAAAAGAATGATCCAATAAAACTAAACGCTTGTCTTGAAGACGAGAAATAAATGTTGTTATTTGTTTTCACTTTTGAATCCGTAGATAAAATCCCATACAATGACCTTATATATCCTTTTTCTAGTAGAAATGATTGGTGTTACTCGTTCTAAATTTTAAAACCATGGTTGTCGGCCAGTTTTGAAGAGCAATGCGGGTTGCGATTCATTTTTGGCCAAACAGACTTTCCCTCTCTACGGGTTTGATCAACAAAAGTTATGTGGTATGTTTTTTGCCAGTAGAATTTGTTGTAAAGCTAACGTTTCAAGCTTAAGCCATTCGTAGAAGCAGACATTGGCTTACTCACTATCACAGAAAAACACTGTTTTCAGTCTTCCAGACTTTTCCTCTTTTATACTCATATGCGAGGGTTTAATGGAACCGAGGCGAACTAGAGAATTGTACATAGGCATCCTACTGATCATGGTAAATCTGACAACTACTGATTTGCTTTTATTTCAGAAACCTATAAGTTGCCCGTGTAACCTTATGTACAATGGTCGTGCACAAGAACACCGGCTAGCTATCTTCACAATTTGTCGTTCGATCTTGTTCAAATTGTTTAAAGTAAGGAACAATGAAATCACTGTTGTTTAAGTGTATTCATCCATTACCTGCTGACGGATAGTTTAGCTGGACTATAGGAAACTTTGCCAAATCAAAAAGCACGCAAATACTCGTTTTTCGTGATAGATTTAATAAAACAGTATAAATATATTTATCTCACTAACTAGTACTATTTTTAAAAGCATAAAGCAAACTAAATACAAACTGCTTTGGAGAGGCTTTGGAGAGAGACAACACAGTGCAAATGAGTTTGGCTCCAATTGTATTGCCCTTTAAATGTTAAGATATGCGTCATTTACTCAATGCCCTAGAAAAATGTTGTCTGCAAATAGCTGCATGAAAACGTTTAGTCTAGTCAATTAAAACTTCCCTTTGTAGTTTAACCCAACCGTATTTTTGACGAAAAACAATCACGCAAATAATAAAAGTATATCCCAAGCTTTTGAACCACTGTTATCAAAGAAAAACGAAATGACCAGTTATTTGTTTGTCTCAGTGAAAAATGGTAATGCAAAACAGAAATGGGTATTGATCTTACTTTTATTTTTCATCAAATTCACGAAAAGCTAAAAACTCACCACTCATTTGTTTGTTTTGAGAAGATCTAGAAGGAGTATTTGTCGTTATTCTTTCTAACATTTGAGCCAGTTGACGAAAACCCACAAAATGACCATTTGTTTTAATTTTCTTTTTTGAAGAGTAGAACTGATTGGTGTAATTCATTCTAACTTTTGAGCCCGTTGTCGAATAAACAAATGAAAACTTTAAGCCGGCCATCCACTTTGTTTAATTGTCTTGACGAAGAAGAATAAAAAACTTGGTACCATCCCTTCTAATTGTCGAGAGTCAGTTGACTGATGACAGTTATATTTCATGCGATTTTAATTTTCGCAGATTTACAACTTTGAGAATTTTTAAACTTAATAAATTCTTGATATGCAGCAGGAAACGCCTCAGCATTGCCCACCAGCTATTAGCCCCAGTAGACGGTCCAATACTTAGGCGCTGGAAACGATCTAAACTAATTTCTCCTCACTTTGAAAAGGGGAGATTTAGCTTCGTAACGGCCATCAACGATTAGTTAAAGTCAATAATTGATTTAGTAGTCCAGGCCTGGTTTTGTAGAGCCGGAATGGTGCTAATCCTGGATGAACTCTGTAATAGTGCTTATTGGGATGTATATTAAATAGACGGGCACTGTATTGTTCGAAAAGTTATTCGATATTGGCACATGGAACTTGGAGGAGAAAGAAATGTATATTGGACCAGGCAGCAAGCAATCTGATTGGGCATTAAGGACATTACCTAGGCAATTAGTATTTGGGTAATTAGTTGGAGAAACTCCTTTTAAATTCCATCACTGATGTTAAGTCTCCACTTTTGGTCTCACATCAGAGAAGCCGACGCTGAACTTTTACCTGCAACACACTTTGACCTCAAGTGAAGGGTTCTTGGTAAGTCGGTTTACAGCATTTTCTAAATGTTAATGAAAGCTTGATAAGTATAGGTTTATGATCTTATTTAGTGCTTTTAAGCGTGTTCGAATGAAACTTTTCAGTCTTTTTCAGGGAGGTCTCTTTGGGAGTTGGCCATGAGAATGCCTACACAAGTTTTGATTTGGTTGTTAATTTTCTGTTTTGCACGAAACAGCAGGCTTTCCCCAACAAAGAGTTTGTGCAAAAACTACATGCAAAAACGTCAAACGAATCTGAACTGACGGGAATTTTATGGAGGGTTTGCATGGTCAAACTTCAAAGTACTAAATGGTTTAAATCAGGCAATATTGTCAATTTGAACATTACACCGACAAGCCTGTTGGGACGGACGAAGAAGGTTTGGTCTAATGGTTACCTAGTTTAATAACCTCGTCAATGCGTCATGATCTTCGGCTGCTGGTTATTCTGACACGTAAACAGATGCAAGAACTAATTAACTTTCTGCATTGGCGGAAAAGTAATTGTTTTGTTGCAAGACCTTCGGCCTTTAAATTTCTTTGTGTCTTTAAACGTGATTTCGGCAATCGCGTCTAATTTTTGAGAGTGACGCCTAAAAACTTCAAAGTTCTAAATTCTTTAAAATGTTTCCTTGGTTTTCTCACTTTTTTCAGTATTGCCGAAAGGTTTTTTTTCCGGGACGACTTGCTTCTTTCCGAACAACGTATACAACTTTGCAAATTTGGCTCAATTGTAACTAAAAATGTACTAAATTGTCTAATTCAGGCAAATATTGGTAAGACGTAGATATAACTGACAAGCTTGTTAGGATATTCTAAGGAGAAGTAATCTAATAGAAACCTATTAGCCAACTTTTTCCTTTTTTCGATGCGTCTTCATCGGGTGCTGCAAAACAATTTGATCACGAGACTTTAAAGCTACAAGAACTAATTAACTTTCTGCATTGAAAAGCAATAACTTTGTTGTAAGCCATTCGGCTTTACTTTAGACTCTTTAGCATGTAGACTACCATGCAGAGATCGAGTCTAAGTTATGAGTGTGATGCCTAAAGCTATATCTCTCCGATGCTGCATGCTTTTATTGTTTGCATCACTTTTTGCTTTATGGACTGTATGGAACGACTTTGATTCTTTCGTGTCAATTGATGACTCTGACCTAATTAGGTTTCAGTGGACGCGCACCCTGTTCTCCCGGGAGCTGTTTCCATGGAGAACACCCTTTTGTAAGATAATCAATCTAATTAATGTAGCTAAATGGAGCAAAGCGAATCTCAATAAATGTTACTTGGGGAGGGGGGGGTAATTTGAAGTTATGAAGTTTATGTTGAGTATAAAGCTGTACAACTGTAGTTTTAAAACATACTCAAGCACAGGGAACCCGCACAGCTCAAAATCAGACACATGTCCACATGTCCTTAGGCTTTCTGGTTGATTTTCCGCTCTGTTGCTCAGAAATAAAAAAAACCGAGCGATTGAAAAAATTTGCGTACCATGATAATTTATTTTATTTTATTGTTTGCTAGTCAATAGAAATTTAAGATTTGGACCCAGAATCAGATTTTCAAATGCAGTAGCCAATATAACTATCAAATAATTCTTGAGTTGCAATTCATGCTTTCCACAAAATAGTCCAATACGTAGGTTTGGAATATCATAACTTGTATAACATGTTATCAAGGAAATTAACTATAAAGCAAATGGACTATTGTTGTGCGCATCATCGGGGTGATTTCATTGATTTCAGTCACTGCATTTAGTTTTGTCAGTGCTGCCGTGCTGATGTGTCACAGGGAGGGTGTTTACGAGTTGTAAATCTCATTTCCAGGGAATTTGTGCATCGCGTTAGGGGCGTTTGCTTGGGCTAGACTATACGTTTCTCAATGGATTTTCTCCAAAGCGTGGTTTTTCAGTAATTTAGTCGTATCCTCCGATACACCCATTTCATAAGAACCAGTAAATTTTGGCCGCGCCCCATTGTTCTTAACTTTTTAGAGAGTTTCAGCCTCAATTGTTCTTAAGCTGTTCTTATGTTTGATTTAACTCATAAGAACAATAACAGTCAGATATAACTATTAATATATTCCACTTACTTTTTACTTGTGATCATCAAACCCAACAAATCGCAATGGAAACTCGATCGATCACAACATTTGGAGTATTTTAACGTTCGATACACTCGAGTTTGAGGGCAAAAATTTTAGAATTTTATTAAGAAAAGCAAACTTCGCATTTATGATCCCAAATTAAAACCTGAATTGTTTTTACGTTGTTCTTAATTTTTGGCCAAATTTGGACTAGTTGTTCTTATAACATTGTAAAGCGCGTAAACTACTTAGTTACTACTAGCTACTTGTACGGGGTTTTAAGGTAAACAAAAGTGGTGAAAGTCTACCAATGCAAGGCACCATTACAGCAGCAAACCGTCGCTTTGATGTTGTGTATAAGCATGTTGTTTTAAACTGAAATAAGTTGGAGTTCACTCCCTGTAACTGTATTTAAATTTCAGCGCATTGTACAAAATGAATACCAAGCTGGTTATTCTATTCGCTGCCGTTGGCTTGTTGGTGGTATTGACAGAAGGTGAGATGATTTGGTAAATAGGAAAACACAGCAACAACAACAAAAATAGTAGCAATATTAAAACAATTAATCATAGTAATAAAACTAACGCCACCACAACACAACACAACACACAGCAACAGCAACAGCAAAAACAACAACAACAACAACAACAGTAGCAACAAATAAGCAAGACAAAAGTAGAAAGAACATCAATACAACATCATCAACAACAATAACAACGGCAATAACAGTGACAGCAACAACACCAGCGTCAACAAAACAGCAATGACTTTAGCAACAACAACAAAGCAACAGCAGCAACAACAACAACCACAACATCAATAAGAGGAGACATAGCAACAAAAATAAGATAACACAACGCAATAGCAACAACAAAAACAGCAATAACAACAACATAACTCAAGAGCAAGAGCTACGGCAAAAGCAACAACAACGACTGATAAAAACAAAAACAGAAACGATGACCATGAGGACAACAGCAACAAGAACAAGAACAGCAACACGACAGTAACAGTAAAACCAACGGCAATAAGTGTAACAGAACACTTTAAAAGTTTGCAATGAAGTTGGTGTTGAAGGGGCATTCCACAACACGTTTGATTATTAAGGTTCCTCTCCCAAAAAGCTGAATAATACTATAAAAAGTTCATGTTACAAACTTTTTATACCGATATGAACTAAAATAGAAACTTAATTATGCTGCTTTAGTAAAGCTTAAAAAAGAAAATTGTTTTGTTTCAACAATTGTTTTTGCCTTTAGGAAGCAGGCATGACGACTGTTTCCGTGGGTGGGAGAAAGTTGGGTGCTTCAAGGACAGAAAGGGAAAAAACAACAGGCTGCGAGCGTTTTTGGACATCCTAATTACTGACAGGGATCCCACGATGAAGTCTTACAGTGGACAAATGATAGACTGGAGCAACTGGGGCCCATATCTTCACAAGTAAGTTGTTTAGCTTTCACACACTAACTTTTCTATTTGCAAAATTGAATGGTTTCCTATATATGTCCACCATTACGTCACCGGCCTGGGGTCCATGTGTTCTCAAGTGAGTTGTTTAATTTTACAAATTGCACACTACCAGTTTTACTCTAGCGGTATTGCGGTTATTTTACCCACAAATGATCATGGAAAACAATTTAGTTTACTTTCACACAAAAAATTGTAGTCGTTGAATTGGGATCCCCTTGCTAACAAGGGAGTTAATGAGTTCCTTACAACTACGTTTTCAGTGGTTGAACTGTGATCCCAATGCTCAGAAGTGAGTTAATGACTTTTACACAATGAAATTTCCAACGGTGGAACTGGTGTTCCTATGTGCACAGGTGATAGTCATGTCAGTCATACACACAATGTGCCCTCCTGGCTTCCACCATAATAGTATTAGGGCAGCTCGTGAGCTTGGGCACACGAAGTACGTTACATATATTGTTTTTCTATGTTATTTCTTTCGCATTCTTAATTAATATATTCATGTTATATGTGAAAAAGTGTCACCTATCATTTACTAGTGCCCTACAGATGATGGTGATGACAGATGATAATACATTTATGCAATCAGTAATATGTTCCCATCGTTCAGTACTTTGTAACACATACATTTTGTAAACGAGCCTTTCCTTGGCTCATTAGCTGTATTGTTGTTCAATGAGGCCATTCATTATAAACATCACATAATTTAAAAACCACAAGTTGTGAATTTTAGACTTCATCACTTGTGGTTTTCAAATGTTTGTCCTGCACAACTAAGTTTTAGAGTTTGTTATCACACAGTTTCTTATTACTTCGCTAGCTTGGCGTGTCGATGTGCGGAGAAAACAAGAGCCATGGGTTATACGATGTTCGCTCTTCAGTTCTATGGGGAGTGCTGGTCTGGCAAGCACGCCGAAGAGAGATACAACATGTACGGAAAGTCGGATCAGTGCTTTACGAAATTCTCCGACCCGTTCAAGCCCGACTGTGACATCTCAAGTGAGGAAGAATGTATGGGGCAGCAGCATGAGATGTATGTCTACAGGCTCAAAGGTAAAGTTGTAGTGTTTCATTGAAATTTTAAGTTTGCAAGTTAATTTTTTACGCCTTTCAATAATTCAACTAAGAAACACAAATCACACAAAATCATCTTTTAATAGTAATATATATGTACAATCTATACAATAATCAGGGTGAAATTTTGATCAGACAAATTTTTAAACTAAAATTGTTTAGATGTTCATACATAAAAAGACTTTCTAGAATGGGCGCTGGAAGAGTGATAAGCAAGCTCGTGATAACTGTGAACGCTAGCTGTCATAACAGTTGTAAGTTTTTCCCATAGAGCTCGAGAAACAGCAGTAAAAACCTGTTAGCACACCTTTATTGCTCCGGGAAACTAATCAATTGTTTGGAAACTCCAGGAGAAAAGAACAATTTAAGAGCAATTGCCAAAATTTTAAGAATAGCCCAGCCTGAGCCGAAAGTTACTGGTTCTTTCTGACTGAAACGTGTGATAATGGCGAGAAAGACAATTAAAATTAAAATTAAAGAGCTCTATTCAATTATAGATTACACGAAACAATGTGTGTCCTAAAGGTGTTGTAAGTAGCTTGTTTGCGAGAGCTATGAGCAAACTCTCCACCACGTTGTCGACCTTAAACCTTTAATCCTGTTCAGCTGAGGTGGGAGGGGTGAGATTTCAAAATGCCCGCGTCAGTCACAACTTTGAGAACCTCCTTGATATTTAAGTAACACCCACCGGCTAAATGTGACAACATTGACTAAAAACTTTTAGGAAGAACAAGATTCTGGAAAACGTTTTGTCAAGGGTATCACTTTATGCATTGAGGAATTTTTGAGATTTTTTTAAATAATTTTCTTCCTTTACTTAAAACAAATGCTAATATTTGTCTGAAGTCGATTGCTCGAAATTTGATTTGATTTGATTAATTTGCACGTATAGTATAGGAAACACCACCATAGTTCTCGAAGAATTAGTGAAAAATTGCACGAGTATATTTTGTGAAATTGATAGTAATGCCATGTACGAGTGTGAAGCATTCTTTAATTCCAAACCTACAAAAAATACAGTTTTAAAACTTTTGTGGAAAAAAGGGAGAGTTGCCGCCTGCAATGATAAAACCTCTAAACATATATACCGTTGCTTTGAGCAAACAAAAGACAAAGCAAAATAGTAATTTAAAAATTTAATTTTTAGTTCCGTTTACAAGTTAAAAAATGTTTGCAAATCGTGACAAAAGACCCTTCACAGGTGATGTGAAGTCATTTATAATAACTCATCTATTGGCTAATGCAAATTACTTGCTTAGTTAGTCTATCTGCTTACAGTCAACGGACGGTGTTTGTTTTCGTGATACCTAGAGAAAAATTCCCGCCATGACCGTTCCAAGTAAGTTTTTAACAGGTAATAAGGGTTTTTTCAATTAGAGGGCGGTTTTGTCTATAGGTATGGAATAAAGAAAAAAACAGCTGATTGTACAATTGTTTGTTATGATGCAATCTCTTATTTTTTCTCAATACAGGGAATGATCCGTTTGCTGCATAAGGTGAAAGGACAGCACACTTTGTACCTGAACTATACCAACTGAACCACCGATAGACAAACCCGTAAAGAAAAAGCAGAAACTCGTAATTTTGAACATTTTGTGATTTAGTAAAAGAAAAGGAACGCATTTTATTAGAATGTAGGAAAGTAAACATTTAAGAGGAGTCTCTTTTGCGTTTGCTAATCTTGAGAAACTATGTTTTTATGATACTGCATGCTTTCAGTTTTAACTGAGCTTTCGGCTCTTACTGCGACCTTGTTTACAGTTATGTATAAAATATGTGATCAGGTTTCGTGACCAGATCAACTTATCCCAAATCCGTGTGCAAGCTTGAATCTCCCCGCCCCTGTCCAGTGTTGCTCTGTGCGCCCTTGTATAGATGACTTCCCTTGCATCTTATGTGGACCAGTTGAGGTCACGGTCTAGAGTTTTGCCATTGTCAATGCCGACTTAGCTTACACCTAAATAAGGGCGCACAGGCCGGCATTAAGCATGTAAAGTGGAAGACTCAATTTGACACGGATCTTAGACAGGTTACCAGGTCACAGATCAAGTGACCAGATCACAGGTCTTACAACACTGCCACAAGGCTCTAGTAATAATTATTGAGAGCTGAAAGCTCAGTTAAAACCGAAATAAACAGCGTCAAAAACTTATAGTTCCCTCATGAATATCCAGTATACCTTTACATTCAAAATAGTAAAAAACAAGTGTATCAGTTAGCTCTTTTCCCAGCAAAACTGATCGGTATATTTTCAAAAACTGCAGATAAATTAGATGAAAATATTCTAATATTCTGAGTGGCAGCCAGCTTTAGGCTTGTATTTAAATAGAACTTGTTTCTGAAATGAAATAAAAGAAATTGCCATAAACACTGATAAAAAAAAACTGCTTGACCCCTTATCTGAAAAAATTACAAACTTAACCTAAATAATCCAAATTGAAGCTAGGTATGGTGCAGGACATCCCACAAATCACAAGTGTTTGTCTAATTTGGACATCCTGAGTTAAGATTTCGTAGATTTACAATGTCAATTACTGCAATGGTCAGTAGCGCGTGCACACAGTATACATACTCAAAGACATACACATTCATACGTAAAACATAAACCAGTACTGAGCATGGTCGATAAGCAGGTTTGTTAGTTGTTTTTTTTTTTTTTTCAAATACTGCAAGGCTAGATGATTCTGGAGATTTCTCCTTTACAAATTGAAGTATAGATTCAGCCTTTGCAAAATTAACAGAACATCTGTAAAATTATTTTGCTTTATCTGTCAGAGACTAAAAAAGATCCCGGAAAACACAAACCTGGCTCTCTTTTAACAGCAAGCTGAGCGAGCTGGTATCTCTGGAAAGGTGGAAGGACTTCTGGGCCATTGCCGCGAGAGAATAGAGCAATTTGTTGAAGAAATAGACAGTAGCAGTGGCTTATTCAACACTCTACTTTTCCTTAAACATTACAGCAAAAAGTGTCCAATAACAAAGCGCTGTTATTGCACAGTCATGTTTTCAGACAGTTGAATAAACCAATTAGAACCCGAGTTCTTTGAGTTCAGACCACTAAGGAACAAGAAATAAGTTATTATGACTAGCAACGACCAACCTCTGCGAAATTGTGGCGAAAACAAGATAGAAAATAACTTACTTTCACAGCAACAGTTCTTTAACAATAATTTTTCTTTCATTTTCGGAAATTTTAATTTTGTTTATCACTTCTAATTTTTACAGACTGACGTGGTCTCCACTAAGTTGCATTATCATTGTTAGTTAGGCTGAAGTAGATGTTGCGAATAGCCTTTTAGTGTGTTTATACATGGCATTGCAGGCTGAGATTCTTGAATAAGTGATAAGAAAAATCTGCTGTCTCTTTCTCTGTCTCTTTATCTATCGGTCTGTCGGTCTGTCTGTCTGTTATTCTGTCTGTCTATGGATTTATGTATGTATGTTTGTATGTTTGTATGTATGTATGTATGTATGTATGTATGTATGTATGTATGTTTGTATGTCTCTATCTGTTACGTTGTTGCTGGTCCGAGAGGCGCTCTATTACTTCGATGTTAAAATATTACTGAGTCTTTTTTTGTAGATACTATCGTGTTTTCAAAGACAACAGAACAAATTGTGCGGTAAAGATATTAAAGCACAAGTATATAGAACTTTGATAATCTTCTTCATTTCTCCTGCTTACCCACCTGTAACTGAGGATGCTATTAGCATTCTTGGACCAAAATTATGCGCAATAATTAGTTTACGTTGCGTGGAGATCACAGGACCTCAGAATACAATTCAACATATTGTTTTATGACTAAAAGCAATAACGCCAATAATTGATTCTGCTCAATATATTCGGATTGGGAACAGAACGATTGATCCGAGTTAAAATCTAGGAATGAGCTCAAAACAGCAGTTGGTTTTTGTACATTTTTCAGGCATCTTTTGTTCCACGTGTTCCTCTTAAGGAATACAGTCATTCGAGTGTATCCTTAATGAGATCAAGTTAACGACTGCAAGTTGACCAAAGAATTTTCTAGCTAAGAATCATATTATATTTTCGTTCATCATCGGCGACAAACGCAAGTATAAAACAAATTTAATTATTTTGATCATTAAATAATTTTTTCAAATTACTTGTGATAGTTGAAACGAAACTGAAGTACACGCTTACTCACGCACAAAGTATTATTTAACGCTTTGTAACATGTTTTAATTTGTTTGGGGGAAAATGCGTCTCACTTAAGACGGTTGTCTAGCAGTCCATTTCTTAAAATCGTATAAACTATATCAATATATTTAAAGTGTGCTTAAGTGTCTATAATTCTATACAAAATAGAGTACTTAAATTCTGAAAAAAAATTAAAAAACCTGAGGGTGGAACATAAGATGGTTTTCAAACTGTTTTTGAAACGTGTTCTTACCAGGTTGTTCTTGTAGAATGGAAATCGTACATTTGTTCTGAAGCAATCATATTTGTATTTTAAAAATATGAAACGCAATCACTCATGAAACACTTCCACAAAGGAGTTTGAACATTCTTAGAATAACGAAGAACAATTCTAATATACTTATAAAAAGGAGTTTTAATCATTTTTACAACACACAAGAACAATTTTCATCTACATTATCACACCTAAACATTTATTTATGTAGCAATTTGCTCGGAACGGTTTTTCTTTGTTTTTCAAATTATGCGATGTTTTCTCTCCACATTCAACAGATGGACTGTATGGTATTTTGAGCGAATGTTTGACTGCTCAGCTAAAACAGCTCTGTTAAAACATTTTCCTTAAAGATACAGCGCTCTTCACTGGTTAATCTTGCAATTATTTCGGGACATGTATGGTTAGAATATAGCGGTCAAGACGTCGACTTCGCCTTAAACGTGACAAGATTTCAAAGGAAAAAATACAATTAGCATGAAACCGTTTCTTGACTATTGTTTTGCGTTTCTTTAGTGAAAATTAAATAATAATGAAGGATTTAATAATTGATGTTTTGTTGCCTCATGCCGCGTACTGTACGGGGTTTTGTCATTAGAAGATAAGCGGGGCTGCTAAATCATCTCATCCACAAGTCCAAGCTCTAAAGGACAGATCGGTGAGTTTTACACAATTTATTAGCAATATCTTTGAACCTTGACAAAAATCACACTCGCTCTTGACAGAAATTTGCTGAAAACTAGTAATTTCATTTTCATTAATTACCAAGTATCTGTTTTGTAAGTTTAGTGAATGTTCTTTTGCAACAAGTTTGGTTCTGTCGTTCTGTTACTCTTTTATATAAATATTTTGCAAAATTTTGCCAAAAAAACTGTAAAGTACAAAATAACGAAACTTGAGCAAAACTTGCTAAGTTTCAATATGTCAAAGTGGGCAACTCTATCTTCATTGAATATTTTTTTTGATCAGATGATAAACACCTATTAACATTAGATAAATTAAAAAATGTCTACTGTTCTTGTTTGCTGTTATCGGTATCTGGAGTGTCAAATATTTTGTCCATTGCTCTCATCAAATACATATTAACGTTTCAAGCAAAAAGTAGGCGTAGATATCAGCTTCACCGTAACGCAAAGGCAAGGACGTCGGAGTTCTTAAAAAATCTTTGGTTAAATTCCAAAATGGGTGTCGAGCCCGATGAAAAACAGGGGGATGAATGTGGAAAAAAACGGGACTCAAACCCTAAGGAGAAAAAAGGGGAAAAAAAGATGTCCATGTACTTGTATTCTCGATACCAATATACTTATTTGTTCAGTTCCTTTCATTGCCACATTTGTATTTAATTTTAAGTATTAAGAAAGGATAAGAAAGGTTAAAGTGGCCAAAGTATATTTTTGCCGTTTACCTCCTAAACAGTAAGTAGTTGTAACTGTTTTTATCGCGTTTCTCAGTTACTTAGATTGTGAAATACTGTGAGATACAGTGAGATACATTAAGACATATTTTCAACCAATTAACCGTGAAATAGTTGCTGACTGGTTTCAGCAATTGAGTTGCGTCGTGTTGGATTTTATTCTGCTTAATGTACAGCGAAAATGCCTTACAATGTGAAAGATTGACTTAGTTGTTTGAGCTTTGCCGCTGTAAATAACCATTTTGTAAAACCATAAAACTAAATGCATGCTATTTCTAGAAACAAAACGGGTCAATAAGAAACTTTTGTATAACGAAGTGTTTAAAAAACGTCAAGAATATAATAGTGGGCTTAATGCCTTTTAATATTAGAGAGTTAGAGAGTTTTAACGAAAATGTTTGGTAACCATTAGAAAATGAGGTAAAAGATTAGCAGAAAAGTGTTTAACAACTGAAACTACAAGATAACGAATGAAAGAAACTGCAAGCAAAGATCGTTTAGATTCGAACATGTGGGTTTTATTGTTCGACAAATATAGCAGTATCCCATTTTATCTACTAACATAGCTTTGTTCCACTCAAACTTGCTAGGACTTGAATTTGGTAGCCAAAAAGATTTACCACTTAACTCGCAAGTCAAACTAAAGCAAATCAAAGTAGCTTGCATCGACTGTCACAAAACATTAGAATCGTTAACATGTATAGTTAGTTTTTGTCAGTGCGAGCTGATTCAAGCAAGTCTAACTAGGACGGTGGCCACACCTCGAAAACGTTCACGGTCTCACATCTAATCTAAGACAGTAAGAATAACGTTGTAGCTTTTAGTGGGATGAAAGGATATTCTCAACGTAGTTTACCATTAGAGAAGATGATTGAAGGATTAAAAAGCAGATACATTTGTAGATTGGGCATACGAGTATACTTTATCAAACGTTAGTAACACAAGTTGACCCATGACAGAGGATACAAGTAGTTTACGAGTATAAAATAGTTGGTAATATTTTATGTAGGATACTAGATATATGAGAATATAACTTAGACATTTTACACTTGTTTTATTTTACTATAAATTTTTATGTATTTCAGTCAATAATTTTTCTTTGGAACACCGATAAACTAACTTTTCAGTTAGCAAAGCATTTCCTTGCTTCATTTCAAGAACTACAGTTGTCTTTGCACAATTTTCTTAGCTTTTAATATGCATTGTAAATTATGCACTGATCTTGATAAACTGACACGAGAACATTATATTTTGTCTCACTTATTGTGTTTGCAGAATAGACATGTTGGAGTTTTTTTTTCTACATCGGTGAGCAAACTGTGACTAAAGTGTACCAGCTACTTTAAATCACAGTACAATCTTATGGGATCAAAAAATCTTTTTTTAATAGATCTGGTTTTCCTAAATATTTTAGGTAGCTATTTTTAATCATTTTCTTTAATGGATCATTGACACCAGCGGGAAACTCATTAGTGGATTTCAAGGAAAGAATAAACAGTCAAATGAGCAATGTTTGCTAATGACATCGTGTAATTAGTAAAACTTGCTATTAGTTTTTATTCCCAACTCACTTAAACAGTAAACATGCCAGCAGGGAGTTACGCTTTCTTATCACTTTACGTGCAAGCTACCAATATTCCATAGTTTAGTTTCATTAGGTTTAACATTGCAATTAAAAGTATATTTTTGTAAGTATCCATGTTGATAACGGTTCATTCAAAAGAAGGGAGAACTCAACTAGCATACCTGTCTCACATAACTCTAAACAGAATTTTAGACAGTTTTACAAGTATTATAGTTTTATCCCAGCAATATTTTATCCATTTTAAACAATTTTATCAATTTTAACAAATTATTTATGTATTTAACTCTTTTATAGAAAATAATTCATTTTGTTATCTTGTGTATAATTAAAAACAAAGGATTGGAGAACTACAAAACTAAAGGCAATTTTGTTTGTCAGCGCATGATTACAGACATAATTGAATATTACATTGAAACTGACACCATCTTGTTATACCAGATAAACATTACAACTTCCAAGGAAAATAAAAACAGAAAATACAAGGATTTGTGCCAATTTACTGTACTACTATGTATTTGTATTGAACGAAGAAAATATCTCTATTTTGTTGGTTGTTACAGTTTTTAAGAAGTTGCTTGCTGTTGTCATGGTTAATATTCTCTTTCTTGTCAGATTGGCTCCCGAACTAAAGTGTCGCTCATTATTATGAACCAAGGGTGGCGCACTGTTGTCATGGTTATTTTTCTCTTTCTTGTGATTGGCTCCTGAACTAAAGTGTTGCTCATTATCATGAACCAAAGACCACATTGTGATTAGTTCATCCAGGAGCCTAGTAGAGTTGAGCGGTTTACAGACAAATTAGTGAAAAACAGAGAGATTTGTAGACCAATCAGATTTGAGGAAGTTGTAATTTTGTCGATCAAAAGTGTTCCTTGCAAACAAATGCTGGTCGTTTTGCAATGTTCTCTAAAGCACCTTATGGAACAAAAGCTATATTCAAACTAGCAGACACCAAAAACCTGAACACATTTGCATTTTTTTAAAACTACTTAAATTGAATGAACTTTAGTTGACCGGTTTTTTGCAAATATATTCTGATAAAAAAGGAAATCAGTTTCATATGAGTTAAGCAAAACGTTTTCTTGGTTGGCAAGTCGCTAATTGAATACATCTAAACCTTTGGAAAACAAACACAAAACTGAATTACACTCGATTGGATCTGATATTGTAGATATACATGATTCCCTCACTATTATTGGCTAATGAAAAAAGTTGAATTGTTAGAGCTGGATCGTCGTGTCCAGACAATCCAGCGTTGAGCCGGATTAGTCCTAAATTATCGCTATCAAACCTTCATGATGGTGTATATACTAAGCATAAAATATTGATATGTTTTTTTTCTAAATGATATACACTAGCTGGCTGCCTTAAATCTAAAAGCAGCTGTCATAGTGATTTAAAAGTGCTTAGCTAAGTACATCTGAATTTTTTTTTAATTGATGTCCTTAATCAAAGAGGCAATTGCGTATCAACAATTTTTCGCTGGAACTGAGTCACTAGACGCCTCTGCTGTCTTCAAGTAGTTTGCGCTCTTGATCTTTCCATATTATAAGCTTTTTAAAAAGCGCAAGAAATTGTTGTTGATAAAAAATGTTGTCGATTTGGACATTTTGCTTTTGTACGAGAAAACCTTTAGTATTGCTGTTTGAGGCTTTGTAATATTCAAGTTTTTAGCTATATCGATAAAAAGAGGATAACAAGTTTTAGTTTTTTCCCCTTCTTCGATTTCTTGAAAGGTGTCGTTCTTGTTGGTCCGATAGCCACAAGGTGTACAAGCAGTTACAATCTTTAATCAAATAATTTTGTGTGAAAAAAATTGTCTATGTACGACCTTTTTTCTCCACAAAAAATTAAGCGAATACTTTAAACGTAGAAAATTAACTTTAATCAAGTAATTGCATCAGTGTGTTTTAGTTTTTCCTATGTTTTGTTACTTCTAAGATTGCTAAGCAATGTCTCAAACAAGCAAGTGTAGTGTTTTGATAACAAAGTAAGGGTTTGTATAAATACCAAAAATATGTGATCAAAATCTTCTATCAAAACTTCTTAAATCTTACAACATACAGTACGTTAATTGGTTTTTACTTTAAATAATGCGAAAGATATAAAAGCAACAACAATTGCTCAACACAAATATGTTGATTAGAATGCCTTATAGTGTTCCAATATGATTATAGCAAAAATCGAATTAAAACTGAAATGCCCACTAAAACGAACCAACAAAATGAATAAATATTTTTTTTTACTTTAATAGAAAAACACCGTTTTAGGATTCCCAGATTTTAAGCCATTTCAAGTGTCTAATTGTTCAATATTGCAGAACAATGGCTGTATTTACTTAGCTTGCGCGGAATCTTTGATGTATTATATATACTGTTTGAACGTTAAACGTGCGGGCTGACCATAAAACACTTCGGTCACTAAGGGCCAACTAGCATGAATATTGATGGTTGGACTGACCAGCTTTTTCTCTCTGGTATTAAGTCATTATTAGTAGTAAGCAGGACAAGCAGAAGAGGGTAGATTTGAGGTATATCTAACGGCGTGTTCGATTGACCCTATTCGTCTATTCCGGACTAAGAGTAAATTTTCAAAATTCTCTCAGGTTTTGCAGGGCAATCAAATATCTAGTTAAAGTAATGAGTGAGGCGAGATATGTAACTCAGTTGCGGTTATCATCTAACTTGACAGACATTGTGAAGAATAAGATCGAACATAATATTCCAATTTCGGAATAAAGTCAATCGAACATGCCCAAGTTGTAACTGCCGTCATTTCAAAAATGAACAAACGACATGTAGTGGACGTTACTTAAATAATTTGTTGGTAGCATTATGTTTTTGGTCTTATACTTATTGGCATAAGAGGTTAACAGAATTGCAATTTCAGTTTTAGGGAGTTTTATTCTTCAGTTGAAGTTAATTACTTTATAAATGGCAAATGAGTTTAGCTTCAGTTCAAATTGTTCCAATTGCTTGCGTGTATACAAGTGTAATATCGTCTAATGCCTTTCTTAGGAAAAGGAATATCAAAATTCGTCTAGTTAACTGTTAGTATAGAAACATAGTTTATCAATTAAGGCTATTTAAACAGAGAAATACAACAATGATCCACCTAAAGGGAGGTTTTACATGTAAAAGAACCTGGAAAATAGTGTTTGTTAGCAGTACACATCTTACTTATTATCTGTGAAAAATCTGTGTGGTTTGTAAGACAAATATGAACCATATCGTTTTCTTTATCTCGAAATATTTTATTACAAGTAATAAAACTATAGTAAAGTAGTTTAACCTTTCAAGCTAATGACTTGGTTGCAAGTCTTTGTGCCAAAATCTATAAAAGAGATATAACAAACGAAGACCTCCCTTTGGTTTTGTTGTTTCTGGTTTTCAACGAGTTCGTACAGGACCCCACAGACGAATTACCCAAGCAATGTTAGTTAATGGGGAAATATGTTGAAATTAACACTTTAAACATATCTTGTTTTAATGAGTTGATATAGTACATATAACGCGTGTTAGGAAATCCAAAAAAGAAAATTGTAAATGTTTCTTTGATTATTGGTTTCTTATTGAGCTGCAGAGGCCAATGTTTCTATGAGTCCTTTATTTTACTTGTAACTGCATCATAGAAAGGTAAATTAAACTGCTTATGAATTAAAATGATCTTGATCTTAATAAGTAAGCAATAACTTTCCTTTTCTTTAGTATTCAGTATTAAATCCTTGTGACCAAGTGCTTTTTTGGAGGAGGGAGAAGGAGGAGGGGGCAATATCTTTCCTTTGGAGAAGTGGAGAAGCGCCTGGCTTTACTTCCCAATTCTTCTAATTGCTTTGGACTAAGAAACATGAGTTTACTTAGTTCCACTTAGTTCATACCTTTGCAAACTTAGTCAATAGTTTTTTCAGTAGTTATGATATTTATGCTCAGTACCACTTATGAATAACTGCTATAAACTCTCACACCTTGTTACTTTCTCTATATCTCCATAAAAAAGTTTGACAAGATGAACGCAACCTGGCTGTTATCTCTAGCAGCTTTACTACTGTTGGCTCACTCAACACAAGGTTTGTAACACTTCTCTTCGTCCATGACTTGCCCAATTTCCTTAGTTTCTTGTTTTGAGGTCTATTCTCTTCTTTTTAATTATTACTCAAGCTTTCTAGACAACAAAATAGTTCTTACGAAGCAACGATCGTGTTGCTGTGCTTACCGTATGTACTCAGAAAACCCTTGTTTTATGTTTTGGTACAAGTCTTAACCAAATATCTTACGAAATCACTGCAATTTGTTTTTAGAAATGTGTTTGCAATATCCTTCTATCTTGACTGCTGAAATATAATGTGTTTTGGATGCTTGTGGAGGTTATTTAATTCATTCCTATAGGAGCAGTAAATTGTCTTGTTTTTGTTCTCTATTGTAGACAATAAAAAAGACACATATGCCCTTTAGTTTTATTCAAAACTAAACTTAAAGTCAAAAGAGTGCCAGATAAACAAAATTTTCCTTGCCAAAAACAGATCATAAAGCAGTTGGACAAATCAAGGAACAGACCTAAGGACACCTGACCTAAAACAGCAAAGGCCCGTATGGCCACGTGTTCATTTTTTGGTGCTTCACATGTCGCCAATAACTGTTCGAGTTAAAGACTAAACAAATATCCCGGAACAAGTTTTTTTCATATTGTCGAAAGTTCCAATCTTCTCTTTTTCTTGAACAATCAATGTCTGTGTTAAAGAAGGAACTCAATTGGATACCTGATAAAGAAAAAAGCTGATTTGCCTCGATCTACGGTGAAAAAAAAGCTAACTCTGCAAGAGTTACTGAAGTTACAGTATGTTCTTCACTAAGATAAACTATGGCGACCGTTTGTTAGTTTAGTTACCATTTCTCAAACAAGAACACAAAGTCATCCGATTGGGTAAAATAATTCTTATTAGCTTTCCACGAATTCCGGCTCGCTTCCTAACATTCACTGTTACGATCTTTTCTACTTAGATTGCTGCATAGAAGAATTGCTGCCATTTAGTTGTATTTTTGAAACCGGAATTGCTCTAAACAGTTTTTGTTTCTTGTGTGTTTCAGAGGTTTGTCACCGTGACGAAAAACCACTCCCTTGACCAAATGAGATTACACTAGTCATAGTTCTGTTTGCTGTCAGTCGTTGTAATAATTGATGCGCCAAGTATTGTATGTAAAGATAGTTTGTTGTAAAACTATTAAATATAATGTAAATGAATAACAATTTAACAGTCAAAATTCTTAACTACAACTAGCGAGGCTGGCAATTGAAGACCTGGAAACACGCTTGACATAGGTTTCACTGATGAACACAATATTTAGTTTTCAATGAATGATACAGTTATGGTAACATTCGATAAGTTTACAGTTCTCAGGAATCCTGTAACAGCAAAAAAATAACAAATGCTCTGACTTTCATTTTATGAACACAAAAATAGGAGCTAGCCACGATGATTGTTTTAGGGCCTGGGAGAAAGTTGGTTGTTTCGCTGACAAAAAAGGAGAAAAGCCCTTGAACGGCCTGCGAGCCCTCAAGGAAATCCTCATCACTGATCGAGACCCAACAATGAAGTCCTGGAGCAAGATCCCTATTGATTGGGGAAACTGGGCTCCCTATGTCCACGGGTAAGTTGTAAAA
>JAOBRG010053672.1:0-21739 GCA_027574985.1 Umimayanthus nakama | reverse complement strand
CCCCCCCCCCCAAAAAAAAAAACAGAAGTAAGGAACTGCTTTGTACTCCTTCCCCCTCCACCCAGGAAAATATATATACATTACTATGAGTTATGGCCGAGTCCTGCCATCTGGATGCTTTTATGTCGTTTTTTGGACAAAACTGGATCCAGAAGTCAGTATGGATAGCTGACCAAATGAATGACTCAAACCACCTACCTTTGCTAATGAGGCTTGAAAAGGGTGATGCTTGATTTACCAAGTGATGTGCCATCGTTCATTGTTTCATAGTGACAGTACATTGTTGCGTTCTTTGTGACGCAACTCAGGGCTCTGTTGTCACTTGGTATATCGAACATGATCCCTTTAAAAGGAGTCGGCTATGACAGCCTTCTTAATATCTCTTTTCCAACTTCAAGCATCCACCGGCCTCTGTCTCTCCTTGTGCAACAATTCATGTCAAGTCACGGTCCCAAAATAAATTACTTTGTTCTTTGTAGAGCGAAAACGTCGTTGAATGAACCACTAATCCCCCGGATAAGTCCCCGCCTCGAGGGGCAAGGAAATGAAACTTTAGTAAAGTCCCCGCACCCCGGGGCCATAAAAGATGGTGAGAATTGGGTGAACTTCCCCGCTTGCCCCCGCCTATGCCCGAGGTGGGGGGGTCGGGGGTTTCAAATGACTGGTGCATTATTTGGAGCAAGCGAAGCTCATATGCAATGGAAACGCGCTACTCCCTAAAACATCTTGTTTTTTGTTTGTTTGGCACCCCCCCAAAAGGTGCTTTTATTGTTTGCCCCCCCCCCCCCCCCGCTCTTTTATTCTGCTGTTCGAATGCTGGTTGTCATTTTCATAACAATTGTTCATCTTAAATAAAAATGAGTTAATACTTGCCTGAATGTTGCTAAATGGAGGGCAGCTGAAAAAATCTCGTGTCGCGTTTATTTTTTACTAAAAGAATTCTAATAAGAAATCGGGAGTTTTGTTTCACGCAGCGAGCTTTTGAAATAGAAGTTTAACAAGACGTGCCGGTATCTTAATGAAAAATAATTCTTTGCCAACTTGAAATTTCTTGTATAGTTAAGTTTGTTGAGAAATGAAACAAAAAGGAAAGAGTACGGCCGATACATATGGAAAGGTTTCTCAACTGAAACTGTGTATGTACACAACAATAAGATAGGAAGGGAAATGGTACGGTTGCTAAAAGGAAAAGTTTGTCTAGATTATAAGTCTAAGAATGCGGAAAGTTGTCACTTTACGTAAAAGTGTGTATGCAGTGGAAACATCTCATGTTCCGTTCGGTTTATAGTCTAGACAACAAAAGTGGGCATCCTGTACCTGTGGCGTCCACGTTGCATTTACGTCAAGGAACCACCTTTTAGCCTGGGCAGGGAAGGTTTTAACATTTATCGTAGTCATGAAAACAGTAACGACAACAGACTCAGATAAAAATATCAAGATATTTCCTCGGAAACTTAGACAATTTGGAAAGGCCATCTAATTACATCTAGAGATAATAATAATAATAATAATAAATAAATAAATAAATAAAAACAAAGCAGTAAACAGCATGCTATACGCAAAGTTTGATAAATATACCCAAATACTCTACCAATAGCAGATGCTACTACACACGAGAAAGCAGGTACTACATCGTGAAAGAAAGAGATGTGAAAAAGGACTGAAGCCGAGGAAGATTACACGAAGCTTGCACTCCAGTCACTTTGTTAGTGTAGCGCTGTTTAACTTTGTTGCGGAAATATTTTGGATACAAACGAGACATTACGAAACAAAATGCAGGTATCAACTAACTCTCCAATCGTGTTTGCTACTTGGATTTCCAAACGGAAAAAGCGCTAAAGACTGCAGACCCCCATGGACGAAAAAGAATTACTATTTTGCACCAGCCACCTCATAGCCCATCAAACAACTTTATACCCGCAACCGACTCGTCGGGTCTAGTCAGCTTTAGGAGAAGACTAGTTTCCCTTACAGATAGAAAGGGAGTGGGTATTAGAGGGTGTGCGAATGGTCACAACGCCGACCTCACCTTACAAACCGGGAGCGGCAGCAGCTGACAACCAACAACACTCGCAAATGGGTTTGCTTTGTGAGAAGGGAGCTCTTAAAATGAAACAGGACTGCAATGTAACTGGAATTAAGTTTTAATATCCGTTATTATTTCTTATGATACACTTTGTTTACGAGCTCGACTTCGCATACCAGTTTCATTTTTCTTCATTCACTAAGGTACTCTGTTTAATAATTATAATCTATATATTTCCAAGATACTTTGGACCTCTGAGATTTGAATAACATAACTTTACATATATTACACCGACTTGTTGTATTTGAAGTGTTAAAAGACGGACATGCGCCGTGGCGACACGCCTACCCGCCTCGTTTCCAGGTCCCCCAAAACAGTCTCCGATGGTATCCAAGACAGATACTTTCGCGACTGAGTCGTCTGCCACAATGTACGACAAAACAAACATACTCTGGTAGAAAATTTAAAAAGAATAAATAGTTAAACTGTGAGAAAAATAACGTCACAACAGGAAGACTTCTTACAGTTAAAAACATGTCAAAATTTGATCAAAAGTGTCAAAACAAGGCGTGCCTTAAAAACATGTCTGCTGCAATCTTAATGTCCCACGAATTCTGTACAACTCCAATCTAAATCTGCCTGGTAACAGAGAAGCTGTTCCTACCCCTTTCTGTTTACGTGACTCCAATAAAAATGATTTAGATAGCGCATTTAAACCATTCTTTCCTAGCTATCTGCAAAATAAAAGATTTAAAACAGAAAAGACGAAAATGTATAAAAACGCCTTAGCAAACAGAACATGCTGTTACGATCAATAAAAAAGCGAGTTCGTCATCAAATAGAAACTTTCACATCTCGTAAGCTACACAGACATGCACAATATACAAACGTAGCTCGTCTTCATAGCGATTATGTAAACGTTAGAAATACCTTAACATGCAAGTTGAACATATTATACACCAGATGCCTGTTTACATCGAGTTTTTTTTCTTGGGAGGATAAATTCTGCGTAGCGTCACCAATAAAACACCAAGAATGTAACTATGTACAATTTGTTCGGCAAGAACACAATATGTCTAACCCTATCCGGGTACATAACATTCTTAATTAATTTGTTATCATCCAAAACTTTTGAAATAACAGATCTACCTGTCAACAATTGCAGGCAATGCTGATACGTGGCTAAGAAGCCTAAGATTAAGTAACACGAGCAACACTTTTGCCCAGCGCAACATTCATGCACTGCAAGTTGGTGTGTGTTGTTGCGCGTAGAGCAACTCGCCACGTAACCAAATTCGTTGTTGTACGCGCCACAATTATTTTAGGCAAAACGTTGCTCGTGTTACTGCACCTTAAATCCCAACACTCCAACCCCAAACAGTTTAACTAATCTTCAGAGGAAATTTGCCATTGAATCAGGTTGCACTGTTTGGATATGGTTTGTAATGAGGTTCGAATTGCCTTATGGAATGTGCTTACTTTCTGAGCAGCCCTTAGAAGGTGTGAAATATGATAAATTTGGGTTTTTTTTTTATCTTTTGACCATCTAGCTTTCCTGCAAGTATTCTATAAGTAAGCTCCGTCATATCGTGTCTCTTGTTAATCAACGGCAACGGAGAGTAAGAGTTTAGTTTTACAAACAATGCAACCTCACTTCACAAATGGCACACACCTTTAAGTGGAGGTCACTCAAGCCAGCTGAATGACTGCTCACAAGTTGTATCAACACAGAAAACACCGCAAGTTGATTTACCAGATTAGCATTAGAACTATCTATATTAGGAACATTTTGTCTTTTAATACATCACATAAGAAACTGTTTTAAACAAAAAGAGGCCGATTTCTTTACGGTTTTACCACTTAGCAACATTTAACATGATAAACTTTTAAAACTTCTTAATTTTTTCATATGGGTCTACCGAACTTACATTCCACTATCTTAACACCCAAATGCAACTAATCCATGGAAGCGTGCACTCTACTGTAGAAACCTTTAGATCCATCCTTGTTTTGATTTACCATTTTACCATCACATGCTACGTGTAGTTTATCCATTTAGACAAATGTACACTACAGCAACGTTGTGCTGACACATTCTTGTTCCAAGCATCAGTGTAGACCGATTTCGTGATTTGAATGTCATCTGAAAATTACTGGTAGGTAGCGATAAAAGGGAGGACTAGCGCAAGAACTGCAACACTGGCGAAGGTTTTGAACAACATACTTGAAACTGAATGCATGCTGAGTTATGTGCGGCCAAGTCAGATTCACTATGGATTTTGAAACTCAAAGCTGTTACAAAGTTCTCCAATCCTACGACCCGTCATCCACTTGCTTTTTCTCAGCTAACTTTAAGTATTCGAACGGCAGACGAATCGTAAAAAAGGTCCGTTCACTGATCTTCAAACCCACACAAATAATCAATTGTTATCTAAACGATAATAACGTTAAAGCAGACATATGAAAGGCAGAAGTAAGCGATGCTTGAGAAAACCTACCTTCAGTTGTTCAAAAACACAATGTGGTAGTCAGCAGCTCCCGCTAACAAAGTGGATTGAAGGTTTCTTAAAAGGTATTGCAGCTAATGAGGATGTAATTCGTGAGACAAAACAACCTTAAATTCTATGTTAGTAAGTTTATTCTTCGAATAACTGAGAGTAACGGCCTAATTAAACGGATTCAAAATGATGGTCCAACATGATGGTCCGTTGTCATTCACTATCGTTAAACACAACATGTTGGATCCGTTTGGAGACCTTGCGGATAAGTTTGATTCGCTTATGTAATATATTCTGACATCGTCAAACATTATTCGATCACTAACGTTGGACGATGTTGGAGGCTTTTACGGCCTCGATTGAAATGTTCTTGCGATTATTTTGAAATACATGCACTACCAAACGCCCCAGACAGCTTCAACACAGCACACAAACCCTGTGGTGACTGTGGAGCAAAGCAGTTATAAGCGTTGAAGAAAAGATGCCAGAAACAAAGTTGAACTAATGCTCCTACTCTCTCCTGCAACCAGGACAAACATCTGGACCTACGCTACCTTGTTACACAGTGAGTAGAAAGAGAGAAGATTCACCAGACTCGCTAGCCAGGAATAAGAGTGCGACTGGCACTGCAAAGTGCACATGAATGTGTGCATCTACACCTTAGAATCAATACCAGATAATACCGATAAGCTTTGGACACACTCAAAACTAAGTGCACAGGTGCAGAAGAGTGGTCTTGAACCCATATGTGCAAACACAAACAAGCATTGCATAGTCAAAGAAAGTTGGACATAGAGGCGCGCTCACAGCGTTACACATACAGATACGAGTACACAGAGGCGCGCTCACAGCGTTACGCATACAGACACGAGTACACAGAGGCGCGCTCACAGCGTTACACATACAGATACGAGTACCCAGAGGCGCGCTCACAGCGTGACACATAGAGGCTCGCTCACAGCGTGAAACATGGAGAGGCTCACTCACAGCGTTACACATACAGATACCGAGCAACAACACACACCCAGGTACACTCGCAGGTGCAGCATCACTGCACTTCCGTTTCGCGGCTGTTCTGAGGCTCTGACACAATGCTGCTGTTTTCCGAGCCGTTCTCATCCTCTTCCATAATATTCTCCGTAATCGGGGTTTCTCTCATCACCTCCTGCTCCACCTGTTCCTCCATATTTGCAGCACTTTCTGCCAGTTTCTTGTCACGCTGGAACTGCTTCAGCTTCTTAACCCAAAATTCAAAGTTCGTTCCAATGTTTGTGGTGAGCTCGGACACCATTTTACGCCTCTTCCGTCGCTTCTTCTTCGTCTCATGCGGTTCCCCCTTGATATCTTTGGAGTTTCCTTCATCTGACACCTCGGCATCACTCTCAATGTCTGTGCTACTATCACTGACGTCCACCCACTCGCCTGGAATCAGCCCTGCGTTGGCGTAGGAAGTAAACAGTGGAGCCACCAAGTGGTTGATGAACGATTCCTGTAACTGCTCCACGTGGGGCTGCTTACGATCCATATAAGGCGACACCGGCATGCCACGAGCAATTTCATCGTCCCCCTGGAAGGCAACACATGAAAACCCGAATACTCATTACCCATAGGAACGACTCCCTACTGGGCTAGTTCTCCAATACTCCGGGCACCCTAGACCTGATCATGGAGCAGTTGCCCAGGGGCAGTGTAACAAGGCAACGTCTCAAAAATAGCTTAATACTGCTTACGGCTAGAAACTTCAAAGGAAAAGACAAACAAATTCGAGTTATCAGGAGCGAATTAATGAAAAGAGAATGAACTTAGTTCGACTAAGCAGTAGTTCGCTTTTCATTCATTCTTAAATGGAATGCACGAGTTCTCAGGATCAGAGCCACTCAGTTCTACCGGTTGGCAAAAGCGTAGCAGTTTGGAGATTACGTGCAGGCCTTTCTATTTAAACTGACAAGAACCAGTTCTTTTCAGCCCGCCAGTCTAGACAAATGGAAAGCAACTTTAGTCTATCTGATGATGAATTGTGTGAAACAATTGCCAGAGCATTGCCTTATGTTTATGTAAGTAGGCACGTTAAATCTCATACTTTAGAAAATACAACGTAAGACTGAATCCCATAGGCTATCATTCTATTCCAGATCAATCAAACAAGGGAACTCCTTGCTTAAGGAAATTTTTTACCAGGCCATTTCAATCACTACATTTAAAACCCAAGTTTCGAAAGACCTATAATAAGATCAAAGCTGATCCCCGGCCAATAATCCTTACTAAGAGGGGTGGCCGTAAGGAAGAAAAAAGTCTTTTTTTGCAGTTTTTTGGCTAAGTACGAAACTACCACACACATAGCAAAAAACAACACACGCTGGAAGTTGCTATGAAACGTCTGCCACATTTTCGAAAACGCTCTGAACAAGACAAGTTAAGTATGGACAAAACAGCAAAACTCAAAGAACGCGTTTGAAAGCTGGCATGAATATAAAGGACTGTTAGGAATTTTGAAATTCTCATCACTTTCCTTTTTATCGCACAAATTCCCCTATTTGTTTGCTTTGAATAAACAGAATACTAGAAAATTGCCTAGTAGTAAAAAATTGAGAACGCGGATGATAAAACCTCCAACACGGCTTAGACTATAAACAGAGCTAAATAACTGGTCACGTAAACTACGATAAGAGTAAGTTTCAATGTTCTGAAGAGATAAAGAAAGATTCCTTCGTTTTATACTACACTTAAAAACTAAAAATCTATGTTTATAATTGAAAACCCAGTAAACTTATCTCCTTCCATCTAAGCATTAAAGTTTTGTCCTTCCCTTTATTCGACATCTTCAATGGTCAAACAAAAAAATGCTTAAACTTTCAAAGAAGTGTGACAACTCTTTTTAACAACTTTGATGTCGCTCTTTGCAGCAAGAATAACAACCAACCTGCTCGTAGAACTCCTTGACAATTCTTTCAGTCCAAGTGACGTGGAGATCCCTTCTCTTGCTGGGCCCCGAAATGTCAGCCATCTTAATGCAGATCTGTACAGTCAGCAGCCGGTCAGCCTCCAGGGTCCAATCCAGCCCTCCACCATCCTCTGACATCTACAAATGGATTTAAAACAGGCATGAAATCCCTGGGCGCGAAATAGCAGCGTGCCAAATGCCAAATGGCAGGCAAAAATGGAAAACTGGTACGTCAAAAAATAATTTGATGGCCAAACGAAAGGGACAGTTGTAAGTCAAAATGTTCTTTGGTTATCAAAACAAATTGTGATGGCACTCCAAATTTTCTCTGATGGCACTCCAAATATTTTTCTTTTTTCATGCCCTGAATCCGTACATGAACGGTGAAGTACAGTGATCACTTTACTCAGACACCAACCTCTGTTAACCTCTTCCACCAAGCCCTTAGTCTCAAGCGTCTGTAAAATAAACAGGACTCCACCCTCCATAAAAAAAATTTTCTAACAGTAACGAGTTTCCAGTCCGAGCGAAAATTTTACTAAGCAACCACTCTCAAGGGTCTAAAAAAAAAGAAAGAAGCCCTAGCCTCCATTACGCCCTTTTCTTATAAGCCATCCAAATCAAACGCCTCGAATGAGTTCCTAGACTCCATTATGCCTCCCTCAGCCACTCTCTCCATTGGCTGGAGATTTTCTCTTGAACCAATACAGCAATTCATTTCCTTTAACACTGAAGACACTAAAAGAAATTTTTATTTCAGGCAAACACAAAAGTATTCCTATACCTCAAAAGTAAGTAAAAAAGAATTAAGCTAATGGTTTCAACAAAGATGCAAAGCTTGGGGCAATTGGAATTTCAAGCTCTAATCCTAGTCTTCAGACACGAGTGGCTGATTATCTTATTTCCTGACATAAATGTAGGACAACAAACGTTTTACAGGTACTACTCTAGGTCTGTTACAACGATTCAAAGTCAGAGCTCTACACCTGACTAACATTACAAGACTGACCTTGGCATTGAACTCGGAGAGAAGGTCAAAGTGTCTCTTAAGGTCAGTGGCCAGAATGCACTCAATCACCAGGAATCGGAAGCGTTTGAACTGGGCTGGTTCCAGGTTACACAGGAACTTGAAGTTTGGGTCTGAAAGGAGCAGCGAGAAGGCAGAGGCTGCATGGTGATTCTCCAGCACAGAGCGATCATTATACAGCAAAGCCTGGCGAGCAAACAGAAGCTTGTTACATACAAGGAATGTTGATGTCACTTGGGATGAGGGGATCAGAAGAAGACTGAGTACCTATGACTTAATAAAACCTGTACTATAAAAGATGGCGCCTGGTATTTTTATCCCTAACTGCTAGCAAACAAAAACCCAAACAATGCTCAAAAAAACCTAAACTGTTAGTTCGGGGAGGGGTTTTGTAAAGTACATAGCTTCTTCATATCTACTGGCTGTGCTAGGTTTGCAAGGTATTATGGTACACTGTACAGTCGCCGTTTTTGCTACGGTCAATTTAAGAGCTGATACCACAAACTAGAAAACTAAAAAAAATCTTTAGTTTTATGCAGTGAGTTCGACAGAACTCCAGCTGCCACCAGCTAGCGTTGAAAGCCCTGTCTGTTTTTCTACTGCCTTCTGAATGCATACAAGAATGACCACCGACTTTAACTGTACAGACCACTTAAACTCGAATTAATTCGATAAAATGATCGTCATGACGTAGTACGTAGCAACAATAGAACTAGCAAAATCGATTACTTGTTTTCTATTTGTTACAGTTCTTTGGTAAGTTCCAGTATCTTTCGCAATATGCTTGACAATGCTAGTAAAGCTAATGCAATTGTCAAAGGGCCGTCAGGTCCTGCACAAATATGTACTTAGTAACTTATAAGACCAACTAATTTGGACAAGAACTTCTTGTGCCGGGAGATCTGGAAGCATAGACTGGCCTAAGTTTGTGTAAAATGCGGCCATTTCCATGATGAAACGAGCATTACAAGATAGTTCTAAAGTTTTCGTAAGGATGGCTGGCAACTAAGACGTCGAATATCAAAGAAAAACATAAAGTCTAAACCATGGCAAACGCCATCAACGAAAAGGTGAGATTTGGATTTAATTTCACAACCCAATGGGCATGTGGCAAAATTCAGCAAGACCAAAGACAGTGTTAACTATAGGCTTGGAAATCATCCCGATGTACCCAAATCTGATGCTTAGTGCAAACTTGAACTTCAAGTTTTGAAAAGATCCTAATGATTACAGGGAGACGCAAAAACTTGGCTTTAAGGGAATGGATTTTCGTCAGCAGTTGTCAGGTCATTCAACGTCCTGTAGTCTATACAGAGCGGCAATTTCTTGAACAGATTCCCTTTAAACCTAAGCTAGTAGTTCAACGAATGAAAAACGTCAAACGATGGTTCAACACTCACTGGTATATCCCATTCCTCTTTCGTTGAGGCATTTTGCAGTCGTGTTCTATTAAAAGCTTGTGTTGTAAAAGGGAATCAACTCCAGTGATCAGTTGAGTTATATCGGCTGCAAGGAAGCACCAGGAAAGGGCATTGAGGCCCATAAACGTAAAAACATAAATCAGATGTTTAAATCATTAGCGTTTATGACAGAGCTATTTGCAACTTGCCGTGTCACGTTGCTCTTGTTCAACTTGTCTGCTATGCTTGCAGGAAATACACTAACTTCAGTACCAGGATCGATAAGAAGTAGTTAGAGTTCCTTTTCATAATGCTCCCTACACTTTGTTGTAACACGAAGAGCAAACAAAACTTCAAGCATGAAGCAAGGCTGTTTTACTTTAGTTCTTGTCTTCACTGTGATTGCATCACCATGCGTCAGAATCCGTTGTAGTACTGCCTCATTGTTTCAGCATTTACTGTAGTTTTTTGTGAATATTTCCTCCTTCTTCAAACGACTTCAGTTTGTAAAACTTGCAACAACTGTTGATGTTTTTTAATGAGCTATCTGTTTCTTTTATTCCTCGGATAACTGCGGTAAAAGGGTTCTCTTGTGGATGCAAAACAAGGTCACACAATTCACAAGCATAACATGCATATTCTACATCACCACCAGTCTTTTTAGTAGTTATCTTGTGCAACCAATAATAGGGCCTCCCTTAGACAAGGGAAAACTCTGGATTCGTAGGCCAAATTTTGGCTATTTCTGCAAGAATGTATTTCTTTCTATTCGCTTGTAATAATTTTTAATCCATATCATTTGAACTTCATTCACTTTGAATTTCAAAAATTTACCAGATAGACAGCTACAACTGGATAACGAAAATTGTTTTATCCTTTGTACAAACATACAACTACCTATGAGAAACAATATTTTCACGTACTTACACAAAGAAGTCCATGTCAAAGGTTACTGTTAAATCGTATCAAACAGAGTTCATTTGAACAGATTCATATACAGCAGCAAGGGAAAGCTAAGAAAGTGCTCAATCGAAGCTCTCCTTAGACTAGTAAACACCATAGTACTAATACTAACTACACAATGGGGCATACCGCATGTATATCTTGCTATGGATAAATGCACGGGTTTTCCTTTGGGAGAAGGGGTACAGTGCATCAAAACAACATGTGTTACAAAACATCCTAAGCTGTCTACAGCACTTCAACAGAATATCTACCAGTACAGTTCTAATCACTATTGTAACCATGAATTTATTTATCTACTCACTGAGAAAGAGGTAACGGTGCATAAATATCGTATTTAGCTACGTCTTCGCAACAGGGTTGCCAACTCTTTTTATACAAAAAACTCATTTTGGATGCCAGAGGTCATTCAGATTCAAGAAAATGTATCAGAAATGCCTTTTCTGTTTTGCCTGACACCTGCTTGTACCGTCAACACTCTATGCTCCAACCTGCTTATACGCACCCACCCAAACTAACAGATCGTGAAACAGTTTACCTTTAATTGACCAATAATATTTACTATACTACTTCATTTCGGCAGAGATTTGACTTTTTACAAATTCTCCATGACCGAACAAGATTTTCCCGAGTTTTAGGCCAGGATTACGGCACCACATGTTTCCCACAACCCTCTTATGGACAACAGTTTGTAAAGGCAAGTCTCTTTACATCAACAGTGCAATCCTACAAAAGGGATTTTCTGTAAAGGATATTTGTATAAACTTCTGGGTGTGACTGACATCTATAGCCAGTCAGTTCTTTATAACCCTCTCAGTCCAGGCTGGTTTATCAACTGGTACGTAAGTTCTCCCTACACTACCCACACAAAATAAATTGTTTCACGATGAAAATAAAACAAACGATCATACACAGAAATTTATCAAAGAAGAAAACTAAAATTCTCCCATTCTGCTTACAAGGAAACCATACACAGTTTAGGGAGATTTCAGGACAAAGAAGCTTTGGCCTGTTCATCATCAGTGGCAATGTTAAACAGGTTTTTCAAGCTAACCAGTTCCGAAAATTGGAAAGTTCTCCAAACATAAAGTATGCAAAATTAAGGAATTCTAAAGTTCAGAACCAACCTTCTCTGAAAGAGTTGCAACAAGAAAAGCGTTGGTCCTTCCAGGATGGTCGTAATCGTGCATAGCAGCAGCTGTATACAGGGCTAGCAATTCCAGTAGGGGTATGGCCTCCATTAGTGAGCCATAATCATCATCACTCTTGCTACTACCCTCACCGTTAGTTATACCACTGTCAGAGTCGGAGTCAGATTCATTACTCAGTTTCCGTGGTGTTCCCGGGGGACAGAAACCAGGAATCTTTTGGGTAGTGAGGTAGTACACACCATGGAGAACATCTGCAGCATGCTCACAGTTGTGATCTGTTGGCATCAAAGAATGATGTCAGACGGCAAATTTAATTCACCATATTTTTCCAATAAAGTAATGTCCACAATTGAAACTAAAAGCATAACCACTCAGGCAAACAAATTCCCTCCCTCCCCCCTAAAAAAGTTGAAACTGAACATGCATGTGTTTGCCTCTTTCAACCTTTTGTACACCTCATTGTCTTCCTTAAAACACTTTTTAAAAGTGGGTCCATCTCTGAACATACATCCTATATGCCAAACTAATAGGGTGTTGGAATAAGTACAAAGAATTTCAATCTCATACGGTTAACAAATTTTTAGGAGACCTTCTGTTGCCTTCATCAGAATACAAATGTTGTATATTTTTAGTAGGCAATCGTCAGACAGTTGTCTATAATTTAGCACAAAGTTTGCAAACATTTCCTGCGATGGCTCACTATTAAACCAATATGTAAACGACAGATATGGCTGAAGGCCCAGCAGATATACATGTACTCTAACGCTGCCAGTACAAAGGCTGCTACCCTCGCAGTTTCTTTCTCTTTGCTCTTTTCATGTCAGCTTCGGATTTCAGCTTTCCCTTCCATGCTCAAAGTGCCTGATTACATGGTGTCTTCCATTTAATTCGGTCTTCAGCAAGTACTTCCAAGTTGCCGGCTGGCAGACCAGTCGCAAGCATGTCTCTTAGATTGTATACTTTAACAATTATCTGAAAAGCTGTACAATTACATGACTGTGTGTTATAAAAGAGCTAAAATCAATGAATACCCTTAGCTATGTTAGAGGAGCTCCCTTTTGAACCCCTGCACCACTTTTTCTTCCCGAATTGATAAAAATATTATCCGAATGCATGAATAATGAAAGTCGCGACATCAACCCAGATTGTTAACTAAGTAAAGGGTTTCATAGATGTAGGTGTATTTGCAGCCACTGCTGAAAAACTAAATTTGGAAGTTCTCTGAGCAAACACTTACAGGGAATGTTGTGGTATCCACTTTCTAGGGTATGAAAGAACCTTAAGAATTCTCTCTCTGGAATCTTGAATGCTTCAAACAAACCAACATTCTCGAAAACTCTGTATGATACCTGAAAGGACAGAAATTGCAACCATTACTGATGTTATAAATTGTGACGTTTTGTTACATGTGGATCAAACGGTTACTTAGAAGATTTCAGACATAGTTATTAATTCCATTACTCACAAAACAAACTAACAAAGCTTTGATAAACCAAAACTTATTTTCTGAAGGCATTTCACAGATCAGTGTTGATAATTCGGTTTTAAACAAGCTTGTATATGCCGATTCTTCGTTATAAACCTTACCCTGCTGCTATTATTGAATCATCTGATCAAAACCCATACAATCATCACATTGGTTCCAATTTGCTTCCAACTTATTTTTCACAACTAAAATTTTTCAAATTTTCAAAAAAAACTAAGAAAATGATCTTTCAAAATGCAGGACTGTAGTGGCAATTGTGAAGTGTCACAACAATTCACCAAATGAATGTAACCTACCTAAGAATATAGACTACGTATGCTAATCACATAAGCCCTCTGTTCACCAAACAGACCACTTCCATGACAAACTTATTTCGGATGATTTCCAAGCTTCTAAATTTGATGTAAGTGTCTAGTACATTCCAACATGTTAGGTCTATAGCTAACACACTCCACTGCTGGAGTAGCCTGTTAACAGATTCTACTGTTGAGAAGAACTAATAAAAAACACCACAAATACTATTTTAAATTGAAAGTAGCAGATTACCCAAAGAGTAAAGCAAGAGTGGTATTTGTCACTTTCATCAAATACAAAAAGCGTTTAGTTACCTATAATACCACAGCTATTAAAAACAACCTTCTAAAAATTCCATCATACTTGAAGATTTCTGAGGATTCTTGAAAACAATCCAAATTCTCCAAAAATCTTTCTGAACAACTTCGACCACTTTTGAAAGATTTTTCAAATGTTTCTGAACATTTCCCAGACATCTAAAGGCTGATTGTTAAACAATGTCCGCATTATTCCAAAACTTCTGATTTTTAAAAGTTTAAGACAAAACGGGCCTTTAATTGACAGTAAGGAACCAATCAGAGGTAAGTATTTTGATTGTAGGTGTCGTTACTTTAACAGCAAAATAAAGATATGAACTTCATATTTCAACAAACAGCATTTGTCACTATAAATAAAATACATGCAACCTTATAATATTCCCTAGTACACGTATGTATAATTATTAGGTACAGTATGTTCAGTTTAGCAGCCTGAAACTTTCACTCTACTCACCTGACACAGTATATTACCATATTTACATGCATCAAAGATCGGAAAATTCCAGTCAGTTATTAAGTCTAAAATTTGGTCTAACTCCTCCTCCTTTGGAAGTTCAAAGTCTTCCACTTTAACTTTCGATTCACTCGAACTAAGTGCTGGGCTATTATCCTTCATAGAAGAATTTTCATTTAGATGACAAGTACAGTTGCAGTGCGTCCTATCATCATTGACTTCAGTGTTAGTTTTTCCCTTTTGCAATTCTACTTTTTTCATTGCTTCTTTAACACCCTTTATTTCCTCATCGCTAAGTTTTCTATTAAAACAACCAGATGTCATATCAGATGCTTTCCGAATAAGTCCAGGCGAAGCAGGTGGGTGTTGCCTATCAGGTGATTTTCTCAAGAGACCTGGAGACGAAGCAGGCGGAGGAAAACTACTGGTAAATAGAGAAGGTCTATGCTTGTTAAAATCCTGTGAACTGGACTTCACAGAGGAAGACTCAGAAGTTTCTGTTTTTGCTTTGGCACCAAGCACAAGAGGACTAGTACTTCTTGGAGTTCCACATGAACTCGAGCCTGGGTTGCCTGTGCTCAGTTCGTGTGCATGTGCAGAAGGCCCTCGTGTTAACTGCATGTCAACATCCAGTGTTGGCATGCCTGTGGCAGACGTAGTGGTTGTCCATGTGCTTGACATGCGACGTGCAGGAGGTGCAACGGATCGTCGTAATCGCTGAAAACGAACACAAAGTGAACACAAGCTATTGAATGAGGGCTAGGCATTAAAAGGTCTTTAAATACTTTATTCTTGGATTCTTATGGTGGGTGCTTGCCTGTTTAAGTTGTTGGTTGAAATAATGCTAATGAAATACTTCTGATACTGGACATAGCTTTAAATTCAACTGCTCTTTCAAATTTCTGCACAAGTTAGGGCAATAACAAAAAGTCACAAATGTGTCAGTTTCATTTGCCAATTTTTGGTTAAAAGTCTATCTTTTGGTTTTAGAGCTAACCCACTTTTGAGCAACAAGACCAAGATACATGAATGTGGACAAATGATCAGTATCACGTTTATTGATCTTGTTAATAATTAAAAACTGTTACGGTATGAGTCAATCATTGTCTGCTACTATGCATTAATACCGTCCTTGCGTACAGATGTTCGCTTTACGCCAGAATACGATCGGCCGGTTATGTTGATTAGTTCTTATTTTTTCGATGAAACTTGAGAGTGTTTATTAAAGGACAACAGGATTTTGTGAATGAGATTGAACCTCTACATACAGAACATTATCTTCTAACAGAAAAACAATCATGAACATATTTGCAAGTGACACAAAAATTTTAAATTTGTTGAAACTACCAAGATCATTGATTTTCAATTCCTTTAAAAAGGAATTGAAACAAAGTGTTTCATATTTCTCTTTCACAAAAAACTTAAATCATATTTGATTTCTGAATCATGCTAAAATATAACACATTGTGTCACATATCGATCTCAGTACATGTACAGCTATTATGAAAAGAGGAGGTCTGACATCCTCATAAAAGCCTAACAGCTTCTAATCAGACATCCTCGCCATACTATAGCTCTAGGCTTTACACCGATTACCTGTATAATTATTAATCTATGGCAAATAAACTGAAACTGAAATATGTACGTGACCTTATTTAGTGTGCATGACAGTCTCATGCGTTAATTAATTTTGTGCAAAATTTTACATAATGGTCAGTAATTTTAACAATTGCAAGAGATTAATAATGTGTGTCACTCAATTTCTTCAAGCTATTTTCACACATGCACTGGGTGATAGCATTATGGCTGTAACACATTCCTGCAGAAAGGTGCAACTTCTTGAGCAGTCATGCATGGATGCATTGTTTTCAAAGGTCTGTATTTTTCTCGAGTTTCCTTCTTATGTAAAAAGTTAAAAGCAAAATCTAATAACTGCAGACTAAGCTTCGAGCTAAAGCAAGCCAATCATTCCGTGTTCTTTCCTCCCGTGGAACTATACATTTCCAATGAAATGAAAGCAAAACCAAATGAACAGTGTGCCTAATGATCGCCAGTAATATCAAAGAAAGTAATTTCACAAATGGTCAGTTTTTTTAACAATTGCAAGAGATTAATCATGTGTGTCGTCTGATTTCTTTGAGTTATCTTCACGCATGCACAGGGTGATACAATGTAGCATTATGACTACACATTCCAAAAATGCTGTATACCCCCCCAAAATAATTAAAACATTATTTGAAAAATATCTACTAAGATAAGAGTGGCAAAGATTCCAGCTGTCTTAATCATTATCAATAACACAATAATTAAGACCAGTGTACTCACCCCCATCATTGGTAAATGTATATCATCCTTCAGATCTGGCTGATCTCTTACTTTATCCTCCTGATGTTCATCACGGAACCTCTCAATCAGGGGGGACATTTGTGAAACAAATGGACGCTGGCCAGTGTGAAAGGCAGTTGTAGGAGCAATCATTGTGCTGATAATTTTTAAGGTGCTAGCTACATTTGGTGGAATATTAGAATCCGCCAACAAATCAGAGATCATACCATGCGCCTCTCCTAAAGTAGTATAGTCCACAGATCCCTGTAAAAAGAAATGGATAAATTTGCTGTTACATGAATCAAAACTTTGAGCACATTTGATTGGCCCATTAGTATAGCTTGATTCAGGCTAGAGAGAAGATTAAGACAAACATAGTAAAACTAACAGTTGAAAGTTCCTATTTTTTGTGTGATAGGACAGTCTGAAGTAGCTATAACCTGCTAGCACAAACCAACATTATTCATACACACTAAGGAGAATCATTTTCCCAGTCAGCCTGAAAATCTTCCAACATAAATTTTACCTTTAGGCTTTACCTTAGGAGCATTTGAAGCTGTGACAAGGCAATTCAGTTCGATCATTCACAAATTTCATGACTGGATTTCTGCAAGAACATTGAACAGTTTTTCCTCTTTGGACGAGACTTTTATCAGTAGTTTTCAACAACAACAACAGCAACAACAATAACGTTTTGTTCACCTCAATTTTGCATTCGATTTAAATTAAGAGAGAAAAAGGCATTATTCAAATAGATAGGTGCTGGTTGCCTGGAATAACCATGGAGGCTAAACGAGCCAGTCAATCAGAACTCTATTTTGATTGTATGTGTTTTGACCTGTTATATGAGGGGAATAGCAGAGACAAAGTGAATAGAGAAGGAAAAGTAATGTAATCGGAAAAAAGAGCTTCAAAAATAGTTTATACAAGAAGAAAAGCACAGTCAAATCCAGAAAATCAAAATTTCACATTTTCTCAAGGTGAACTGAGCAATATTACATTAAAGTGGCGAACCAGACATCGAGTTAAAAAGGAATAACCAACATGAATAACAAGAGACTAGTATTGATAAATTGCATTATTTCGCACTTGTCTTCTATTTCTGTACAATTAGTCCTTTTATCTCATTATTTTGTAATTTGAGTGTGTGTATGTCTGTGTCTGCACATATAATAGCTTGTGTGCGTAACCGACCTACTACTGACAACTTTTTAAATTAGAATATACCATATTTTGCCGTGTATAAGTCGACCTTTTAACACCAAAAATTCATGTCTAAAAATCGCACTTGACTTATAGATGGAAAAAAAAAATTCTTATATATAATAGTAATTTAGTTAAACATCTTATAACGAGTTAGCACAGGCTTGACAAAGGTTGTAAAACCGAAACCGGTCGCCAATAAAGTGCAAGTTTTATACTCAAGTTGCTGCAGCACACAGTCTCTTAATTTATTTCACTGGTATTTTATCTTGCAAAATATTGAGGTTGACTTATACACAGAAACTCTAAAACTTGCACTTTTTTGGCTGCAAAATGGGGGGTCGACTTATACACAGTGTCGACTTATACATGTTAAAATACAGTATTCGAAATAGGACGTTCAACTTAGACAAGCCCTTATGGTTTTTTTTGCACGTCCTGTACCTACACTATTTAATTTGTACTCTATATGTAATTTCTATCTTGTATTAATTTCTGGGTCAAATAAAGATTGTTGTTGCTGTTCAAAAAGAGGTTGACCCAGCCATTAGAGCTTGAAATCAAAACTGCATTAATTTGTTTTTATTGTAAGTGCATGACTGTAGCATGATCAAAATTTTTGGCCAATCAAAAGATGTGTAATGTCAAACTAATCCAAAATAATCAATCAGAAAAGGTTTCATATTTTCATGAAAACTTGAACACGTGAATTGGAGCTGTTGCGCTGACTGTGTGCACAGATGTTTAAAACTGTATACAACACAGGCTACCTGGAAGAGATCAGTAACGGAACTGCTAGTAGAATTTTACACTCTCATTTCTATATGCAGTTGCTGTATAGTTGCTGCTATGAAACTGCTCTTTGAATGTCAGAACTCTCTAGAATGTTGAGCACAAATAATTTTCAGCTTTAAAAAGGCATAAAAATGGATTTTTAGAAACCAGACAGCAGCGTTTCAAAGTTTTCAAAAGATCCTCAAGGAGAAGTTCATTTAATGCCAAGCATCATTGTGCGTACATCATTAATTTTTCACACACTTTTAGACAAACATCCACACATGCACTGAATGTCACAGGTTTTGCAGATCAAAAGCAGTAGACATGCATCGAAATTCAAAGGATGGTTTGAGTAAAAGGAACAAAGCCATATATCGAAGAAATCTACAAAATTATTAACATCATTATATATTACATGTAGCATCTTCATGAAAACTGTAAAATGGACACAGATCAACTGATGTGTTTTCAATGTCATCAAAAATAAAACCAATGAAAACGTATTAGTTTTGAAATCTGGTATACCCCGACAGAAATTGACAACGATGTGTACTTGTGTCTGTTTTGTTACATATTAATTGCATCAAGACTCAGGAATCAAAGAAATTGCCTTGGATATGAAACATTGATTCAAGCATGCTGGCCTGATACTGAGTGAACAAAGTATTAAGTATAATTGTGTCCATCCAATGGATTACTAAACTATTATAATCTATTGGTCATGGCACACAGACTCAAGAAATCTCAGATGACTGTAAAAATCAAGCACTCTGTATTATTACCACCATGAAATGGTTCTTTCTGCTTTCTTTTAGCTCAAAGCTTGCCAGTGAATACAATTCTATCACACTTCTAAAATAAATAGCTAAGATGCTTGATAAATTGTATCAATCAGTGAGATTTTCTTGCAGAAAGAAATAGTTGATTGTAAAAGTAAGTAAATTCTCCCCAGTTTACATGTAAGTTTGATGTCATGGAATGCTGTCAGGGCAGTACATTCTGCAAATCAGCAACATTAATGATCTCTGCTCAATGTTGAACTTTTGGTCAGCTAGCCATAACCTTTTCATGTCAAATAGATTCATATGAAGTACACAAACTGCAACTTGAAGTTTTAGAAATTCCATTTTAAGGCCTGAATGTTTTTCAAAGGTCAATGATCCTGTATGGAAAATGTACTGTAACTGCGCTCACCAACAGAGGCACAATATATCAGTATGACATACAACACAGCAGTCTACTATAGGATGTAACGATCCACTAAAGGATGGACCAGGTTAAATCTGACACTGCCTGTGGGGGAGGAGCCGGAGGGAGTGGGACAAGTACTAAAACCAATGGATCCCGGTTAGCAAAGTTGAAGAATATTTATGATAAAAAACAGGACTGGTGTAAACAAAAGTTGCACTCAAAAAATCTTCTAATATCATGTTAGCTTGCAAGAAAATGCAAATTCAAGTTTTTAGAATGAATTGTTAAATTTATAGTTTTAGTCAACTAAGGTTGGTTACACATAGTTAGTTTTTAGCCCAAGAGGTCACAAGTAGGTGTATATTAGATAACAACTTCATTCGCATACAGTGGATACATTTTTTACTGATATGATATATGTTCAAATATCAACATTCATTTCAGTTGCCACCACACTAACTCCCTGGCAGGCATTCACATACTTGATACTTCAAAATCAAATTTTTCCTTAGATGAATGCATTAATTACAATTAAGTAACAATCCGTAAAAGAGGTGTAAAACCTTCTATTGTTCTGCGGCAATTCACCGTTTCCCATATTAGAATGTTTAGATTTTCATACTGAGAACACATCACCCTTTACACAAGATGTGTTTGAGAAAAATGTATGGATATTTTGTTTCAAAGCGACGTTTCTTTTGTGCTACAAGATTTCATCCAATCTCGAGACAGCAAAACAACAGCCAGCAAAGGGTTCTAGTTTTCTATGTTCCCCACATGACATTTCTGTTGCATTAAGTATTAGAATAGCTTTCACTGTAAAGGAATAAACTAGCAAACTAGAGCTAAATCAATGTATTACAGAGTGAAGTTATAGTAAGTAGATTTTCATGTTTTGGCCAATGAGGTGAGCACTTTAAATACTGTTAGTAATATCACAATCAGCACCTTTTTGCATTCTTTGAGCAGTTGGCCTGTACAGTTCTTAGTCGGACCTTTACTGATTAAATAAGCCCTGTATATAAAGATTTAATGTAAAACTCTTTAAGTCTAGGACTATGGTTGGCCGTTTGTTGCAAACATATCAATAATTAAAATTAGCATACACAAAATGTTGTTTTCCGATTGCCCCAGCTACTTCTGTATATGGTATACGCACGCTTCCATATTTGTAGATCTACAAACTCTGTAAGTTCTTGAAAGAAATGGCGGACGAAATCACAGCGAAGCAAGCCCAAGCGCCAACATAATCCTTCTTGTTACCTTGTAAGATTTCAGTTTTCAAGAAGCCGAAGAAAATGCAAATTACAAAGTCGGGAAACAAACTATAGAATGAATGTTCAGATGAAGAATGTGATGTATTACAAGCTGAGTGGCTGACAAATAAAAAAAGGCCGCCAACAGAAATACAAACTTCTATGGACTTATCTTTTTGTACTCAGAACATCGTTTCTCTTTTGACACCATCAAGAACCAGCTAGAATTGTTCCAGAAGTTGGCCTTGATTCCCTCTCAAACAAAGTGTTAGTTAAAAATGAACTATGATTAGAGTTATATCTTTGAAGATCAAATTCAATTACTTACGAAAATAAATGCAAAATGCCCAAGTTTAGGCAAAACGAATGATGTCAAAGGACAACTCAACACTAAATAGCCAAGTCCGCCATTTTGTTTGTTGATAATTTG
>JAOBRG010053561.1:0-14151 GCA_027574985.1 Umimayanthus nakama | reverse complement strand
GCGTCCACCATCACAAGCGATGCAAGATACACATATGTACGTCCATACATACGAACATACATACATTACATACATACATACAGTTGTATATGTACGTACGTACATGCATACATACATTTATACGTACATATATACTTACATACACACATACATACAATTATCAGTGTACATTTCGAAGCAAACTTTCAAACAACAAAGTTTTGAAAATCAAGGAGGGGAACTTTTGCAAAATATTTTTTGCAATTTGTATTTTTTTTAAGTATTTTGGCACTTTGTTTTGCTTTCTGCAGTTTGTTAAGAAAAAAATTGCACTGCTTTCAACCAATCAGAATCGGAAACTTTTAATGTGTATATATTACTAATGCATAAATAGGTATATACCGTAGTTGTTGGCTGTTGTACTTTAGAACATGAGATTTTGCTTACCCGAGAGAACTATTGTTTTCATATAGTTAGGAGGATTTTTAAAGTGACTATTACACAAAGAGATCTATGCAGACGAGCCAGGAAATAAGTGCAAGAATCGCTTGCTTCTGCACTCGCCATCTTAACTGCTCATTGAGGCAAGACCCAAAAGTAACGAGGAACAAGCGCTTTTGTTGGTTGATGAAAACAGGCCGTGAAGACCTTCCTTGTAGCTGTTTTTATGTTCATTTTTCACGGTAAAAATGTTAACAGAAGCAAGTTCAAGAATAAGAAAAAAGAAAAGCGTCGATGCTTGCGCTTTCTTCACTTCTTGATCAGTCTCATATCAAGACAGCTTTCACAGTGAAGTGAGAGCTTTTGCTCTTGCGCTTGTTTCTGAGGGTGTTCCGTCGTCTCTTCTAAAATTCGGGCTTTAGGAGTAAACAGTGTATTGCATTTTAGTATATTGTTTTGCGATTCGTTGTGCAAAACTACTACATATTTGGTGTACACATTGTATCTCGTACCTGTTACGCAATCACGATCGGTATGGACGAACGATGGCTGCAAATGTAAAAGAACGTATTTATTCACGGCCACCCTTTTAATTAATAAAGTAAATGATAAGCAAATGATCTGACACGCTTTTTTTTAAAGAACAACGAGGGTCAAGTTGAGGCTCGCCTTCAGATGCAAGTGTAACTGCAAGTTTTTATTAAAAAACACAACACATCAAGCCATTGTATACGGCGTTTCACTGCACGTCTTTCTGCTGTTAGAAACTCTTAGTCAGCAGAGACGAAAATCAAAACTTTGTTATAAAAAAGCGTGTACTGCGCTACAACTGAATTGACACTGTAATTTGTGAATGAACCAATTCTGTGGTATGTTGTATTGAGTTATACAGGCCCGAGGCTGAGAAATTGTCCGAAAAGTGAACATTTGCCCAAAACGAAGTCGAGGGCAAATGAGAGACATTGAGGACAATTTGGAAGTCGAGGGCCTGCATAAACTCACTACAACATACCACGGAAGTGGTTTATTCATTTTATGATTCAATAATTATTTTTCACGATATAAAAGAAACAAACCAAGCGCACGTGATATACCATGGACTTTTATAACGTCACCAAACTAAATATGACATCATAGTTCTCACTGACAAACGATAACAAAATTTCAGGAGTTTTCCAGGAGTTTTCCAGGGTAAAAATTATATTTTTCCAGGACCCAACCCCAAATTCTCTCTCGGCAAAAACAGAATGATATCAAGTAATTTCAGTATCAATTTCTGCCACAATAGTAGCAACTGGTATATTAATGCATTGTCTCATTTTATATGTAGCAACTCAATGCAATTTTCAGTTCATGAAGACCTAAAATTGAGTCTACATAAAATTCCTGAAATTGAGTCTACATAAAATGGAAAAAGTACAATCGTAAGTCAGATGTTTCTGCAGGTTTTGGTTTGTTTATAAAACTGCTGAAAAACTTTCCAAAAAATTCCAGGAGTTTTCAAGGAGTAAAGGGAAATTATCTGCTTTTCCAGGAGTCTTCCAGGGCCCTGGAAGAAAATTTCAAAATTCCAGGAGTATTCCAGGAATTCCAAGAGGAGTGGGCACCATGTGACATATAATTGGTCCTTACCCCCAAACGAGACAGACATCGCGTGAAAGTATTATGGGCTCTCTTTGGAAAATCACTTTCACAACTGGAAGCACTGGAAGTTTAGAACTTATAAAAAAGGCGAAGCTGAACTAAGATTTTTTACTTTCAGAAATATTGTTTGACTGAATCAAATGATCGTCGTAGCGATCATAGCCACTGTTCACGAGAACACGTTCAGTTTGGAGAGCTGAAATGAAAGTTGCATGCAGCCCGGAAACTGTTGAAAATGGCAATTTTTGAAAATCAGGAGCCTAATTTGCCGCAGCCATGTGAAAATTCTGGTCAAATGATTCATTCTGAACACGACTCACACTTCTCTGTTGGACTATTTGGGGCTGAACAGCTCCCGGGGACTGGCGACGATTGCAGAAGAATGACACCGTGGAAGTGGCAGCACAGAAGGAAAGTTTTCTTTTGGCGCTGACAAAAACCCACTCACAACGGTTCAGGTTTCGGCTTGTTGCTCAAACATGTGCATAAAAAAATTCGCTCGCCTAAAAGTTTTGAGTTGACGGTCTGTAATAATAGAGAAGGGCTCACGGCGGGGAGACGATGACAGGTATTTATCCAAACTGTATTCCTTGAATATTAATCGTCACTGGCGTTTCTGGCTTTCACATATGTAGTCATAGAAATTTTCGAAGTTTTCTGCAAGTGCCGACAGCTCTTTAGAAACGTTTTAGCTTGTTCAGTTGTAAACAAGTAGGTTGAATGTTTTTAAAGTTTAATTTAACTAGAAAAAAGAAAGATACAAATTTCAGGTTCAGTTTTAAAAACGGCTGGCGTGCAAAAATGCCAACATGCAAAAACTGTTAAGCGACTTACCGTCGAAAACATTAAAGGCAAACTTTGACAACATTTTGTTATCTGTGGTGTTTAGTTCTTTTAATAGAAAGCAGCTCTTTCTTTAATTCTGTACTAGCACTTTTTAGAACGTAGTTCTTTTTTTCTGTATTAGCACTCTCGAACCGTGGAGCGAAAGCTTCGTGGTGGTATTTGCCCTGGTGTATTCGCTGATACTTGCCCTGCGAAAGATAACACGTGATCGAATCTAACCAATCTAATGCACGGTTTAGCTGTAAAAGTTATTGTTGGACTATAATCATTATTATAACCATTGTTCACGACAGTGTATTTGGCTTCTCTAAAAAAGAAGTCCAGCGATCCGAACTCATTGTTAAATCTTTTTTCCAATATTTTTGTTAAAAAAATGGTTAGAAACGTGCAAAAAATAGCAGTTCCGAAAATTTCGAAAGGGAAAAAGTTTCACCACTATCGTAAATGACGTACAAAACTTGTACCAGTGACGTCAGATTCGGAAAAAATTAGAGGCCCATCCGCTTCGTGTTTACACTTGTCGTACAGATACATATAGGTATACGTCCAGAAAAGTTTTATGTGAAAACAAATTAGCACTTCGCGTCACAATACGCACAAATAATTTGGTATAAGAGATATACAGAATGATCAAACAGTTTAGGATAAAACTAGTATATCTACAAAAGGCAGCGGAATAAACAGGCACTTATAAACTTTAGAACATAACAACACAATCCAAACCAAGAGTTTTCTTGGAATTACTTTCTTTGAAGTAAGAATTAATTCAGCTTTTTGATCACTTTTTACAAGCCTTAACTGTACTGAGAAAGCATATTCAGTTAACCAATACATACAATTCTCAACCGTGCATCGATGCTTCTACAGAGCACCGCAGCAAAGAACTCCTTTTCAGGGTCGCCGCTGGCTGAAATGGTTTCATCTCGTGATAGAAGCAAAATAACCCTGGAATATGTCTCAACTGCTTCTGCGTAGTAGCCTTCTTCCACTTGTTTATCACCTTTCTCAAGCAACGGCTTGACTTCAGGAAACTAAGGTTGAAGAGAGTAGTGAAACAATAATTGCAAATTTGGAGGAAAGTTAAAATGGATCCATATCAGCCAAAAGCTAAGGTTAGGTGTCTAAATCTAAAGCTATCTAGATAGTCACTGCTTCTAAGTAACTGAAAGCATCTGTTGGCAACACGAAAAGTATCTAGGTTTTTTAAGGAGACTAGACCAACGGTTCAACGTCCTTGTCCACGGACAGTGTGACGAAAGAAGCTCGACCAGACCGGACCTCCTTGTTGGCAGTCAGAGATCTTACCAACAGCACTCGCATCTACCAAAGCGGGACCATTGAACACCACTGTTTTAAAATCCTCTGGCGTCTAATAGGCCTCCCTTCTAATATTCCATTCACCAGTCTGAGGAGCCAATACTGACAAAATAATCCCCCTAGCTTCTGTCTCCCGTCGGAGGTGCCAAAAATTAACTAAACAATCTCAGCCCCTAATAAGCCTCCACATTTACGAGAGGTTGTTTCCCGGCTGTATGTCAAGACAAATAAATGAGTACTATGCGTTAACTTGCGCAACGGGTCACAAACGGCCCAAAGTCAATAAGTTATATACATAAGATTTTTTAAAATTGCTGAATGTTGTAGTATTTTCCCCTCAACAGGCTTTGCAACTTTTAGCTATTTTGCCTAGCGATATCATGCCATTAAAACTTGTTGTATATGAACTTCCAAATTTTAGGAAAACGTGTTAAGCCCAGACCTTTAATTAACCCACCATTCTAACAATACAGGATTTACGGAACATCTACATGTTCTAAAAAATCGTTGGAATGACAACACTGTTGAAAATCGTCTCATTTCAGACTTCTACACGATTGATTGTTCAGTGTTGGTGAAGCGTTGGAGCTTTTTCTGTCATAATATGGATGCACAACCTCGAAAAATAGTGTTAACGCTCTATAACACAAAAATAAAGTTTCTCTAAAAAGTCAGCAAATCACTTCTTACCATCAAAAATTATAGTTTCAGTGATAAAAGAGAAGTTTTCTTGCCTAGTCAAGTATTCAAAATAATCATAACTCTATTCGTGTGAACTATTCTAGTACTTTACTAATGTTGCCAAAACGTCAGTCACAACCAACTACAAACGCTGACTCACCTAAGTTCGGAACTCTCACGGTATAATTCGTTTAGTATTGAGCTATCGAGTGCCAGATTTTAAAAAAAGGCATATCATCATATTCGTGCTAAATTTAGAATAATATAAACAATAAGTTCCTACCACAAATGATGGAATGTCCACTTCCAAATCTGCACACTTGTGTCGTTCATTGTTTTGCTCTTCTTTCTTCCTCAACTTTGGTAGTGTAGTATCTTGCTAACAGATAACGATATAAAACCAGTTCAGGTATGATATGTGGCGGAGCTAAAGCAGCAGTTGGTTATGGTTCTGACGACTTGAAAATCGTACGTACATGACTTGTTTTTATACGAAAATTGCAGAAATACACAGCGTATCTCACTTGAAAGCGTTTTATACCTTTGATGCAACTGTTAAAGAAATACCTTATTACCTAAAATTCGCGCGTCATGAAATTAACGCGAATTTGACAAATTCACGTTGATATTTAATATTACTTGGGAATTTTCTAAACGAGTTAATTTCGACAACTTTAATTTTCTGACACGATAAGTTTAACAGAAGTAATTTTTTTTTATAGCATGTCAAAAACACACACGAAAAAAATCAGGGACCGGTGTTTTGTTCTCTTAAAAGTCTTTGCTCATTTGGCATTATCTTTTCTGGATGCTGGTCGGCGGGTTCACGAGACACGTAGAGAAAGCTCGTACTGGGTGTATCACTCGATCCAAAAGTTTGACTATTTTTTTAACAAACTTTTTGCGTGGATTTGCTGCATGACTCCATCAATATGTTTGTTTGTTTATCAAAAACCCCAGGAGTAAATTATTGACGGATACCTTCAATATCGCATTATCTTTCTAGAACTGAAAATGTAAACCTCTTCAAACCGCGTTAATCACCTCGACGTTAATGTTCTTGTGCGATAAACACGTGAGATCAACATTTCACGTAATAAGGTAATACGTTCAGTAAGTAAGCAAGGCGGTGTAACTTAATGCTTAAAACGTATTATTTTTACGAAACGTAAGTAAGACTTGTATCATGTACTACGGGGCAAAGAAACTGGTCACGAAACGTTCATTGATCTCCTGCACATGTAGCTTGAAAAATTATATAAGCAGCCTAAAAAAAGAAATTAGTTAAACACTACTAACAATAAAAAAATATTGTGAAACAAGAACAATCACAAACATAAGAAATCAGAAAATAAGGAAAATACAAAGGAACACTGATGTGCGTTTGTTCCTTTGTACACACTTGGCATTGCTTTGTGCTTCCAGCTGATCTTAGACTATGAAACTAGCCAATCAGGTGCGAGAAAACGAGAAAAACTCGCTGTCATTCCCAGTCCCCAAAGCATGCTTTTTTGTGCGCGATTAAAGTTCACGAGAACGAACAAATATGGCTACCGTGTCGGTTGTTGTTTATTTCGGTTTGTTTGCAGTTGATTCGGCTCAATCTTGCATTTAAAAGTTTATTTTTGCGGGCGCGATGATAACCGGTTTTTCCCGTGACGTCATGGAGCCAGATCAGCTGGTTATTTCACTAGTGTCAACCAGGCTCTTTAGTTCATAGGAGGAGGTAACGCAAGAACGGGACTAATTACAGTCGTGTGTAAAAATTTGGCAAAAACAGTACTTCTCTACTACTACTCTTGCTGCTACTACAGCTACTGCTATTATTATTACTACTACTATTATTATTACTACTACTAATATAATGCTGCGCCACCATTACTACTGCTGCTGCTGCCACTACCACTACAACTACTACTACTACTACTACTGTTACTACTATTACTGTTACTACTACTACTACTACTACTACTACTACTACTATTACTACTACTACTACTACTACCACTGCTGCTGCTACTACTACTACTACTACTACTACAATTACAGCTACTACTACTACTACTACTACTACTACTACTACTACTACTACCACTGCTGCTGCTACTACTACTACTACTACTACAATTACAGCTACTACTACTACTACTACTACTACCACCACTGCTACTACTAATACTACTGCTACAATTACTACCACTACTACTGCTACTACTACAAAAACTATAACTACTACTACTACTACTACTACTATTACTACTACTACTACTACTACTACTACTACTACTACTACTACTACTACTACTACTATTATTAACAATAAAAATAATAAAAATTGTAACAACAACAACAATAAGTAGGTTTTAGAAGCACCAAACAAAGTCTAGGTGCTTCTATAAAAAAAACTAAAAGTTAGAAAAGAAAACTGTTAATAACGATCCTAGAAATTATCGTAATTAATAAATTACAATTTGTCTTTAAAAAACTAAAAATGCCCTGCATGAAAAATATAAAAATAATTATAAACGTACAGATTCAAAGAACTAGAAGATAGCTAAGTAACTCGTAAAGTATATACAAATGGGAAAAAGTGCAATATGTAATGGCCACGGTAGTTTAATTATATGTGTCTTTAATGTACATCTGAAAACTGATCTAGTTTCAAAAGATGGTAGCTTCATTCAAATTTTTGAAACTAAAATTTTACCAAAGAAATCAATTAGCGTTCCGTATCTGAAGTACTTACTCTGCTGTAGCAATAACTAGAAACGTTTGCAATTTCTCCATCAGGTTCAATCCCGTGCTCAAGACAGAATAGGTCCCAACTGACGTTCTGACTTCGATCTTCCAGCTTAGCAGCGTTGAAAAAATAAAACAAAAACGCAGTTAAAGCAAAAACTAGCTTTTGAATCATTACAAGCAGCGCAACCTTTCCTTAGACCCTGTCCACACTACAGCGTTTTCAAACGAAAACGGTGTTGTTTCTGCTCCGTTTTCAAAACGATTCGCGTCAACACCAATCGTTTTCGTATCGTTTACGCTCGTCCACACTACAACGTGTATCCGAACAGAACACGCTCTTAAACCTTATGTTCTCTTGTAGTCTCCCTTCATTCTTTCTCCATTACTTTCTTCGCAACAAATTAATGTTGTCCAACTACGCTGAAATTCGACTTGGTCTTGTCCAGAACCATCTAGATTTTGGCGGGCTTCGAACGAGTCGTTTTTAATATCCTCGTTTCGCGGCCCAAAGCTGGCAAGATAAGGAGCTTTACGATATCTTGTTCTCTTCTTGAAAAATCAAAAAGTGGTTTCAGCAGGGTTAAGTGAGCTTCCAAGTGCATCAAAAGACTAAAACTCACAGAGATCAACAAGGAAGCCACCTGAAAGCGTCTTTCCGCTATCTTGGATACTCGCGGTTTAGTGGTCTGCAACCGGGTCACTCTGGAGAGCGTTTTCGAAACAACCCGTTTTCGCTGATCGTTTTCGGCGTTGTAGTGTGGACAGTAGCCGTATCCGGAACAAAACAGTATCGTTTTCGCTTGAAAACGGTGTAGTGTGGACGGGGCCTTAAATTTCATTTTGAAACGTTCAACTTAAAACGTTTTTTGTAGTTATAGTATAAAGCCGTAGTGTTTGAATATGCCCGGGCACACCAAGCAAGTCTGCCTGCTTCCAGCTAAACTAATACCGAAGACTGCCAGAGATATAATCAACGAAATAGTTCGCTTAAATTATTACATTAACAGTTTGATTATGAACCATACTATGTCATGAAATGTTCGAGTTTCATTCGTGTCTTCTGGGTATTTATTGGTAGATTGCAAGCTGTCCCTATTTTTTCTCTTGAGTTCGTCAAGCCGCGTTAATCACACTTTCCACATGCGTGATGACGCACAGTAATTTTCATACACAGAATCATACGCGTACATTGAACTAAAATTCTGGCAAACTTAAGTACATATATGTTATTTACCGGCTGGGAGGTCCGTATGGGGAAAAACTGTGACCGAGGTCTGAATATGCTGACCGAGGCCTCTGGGCCGAGGTCGCAGCTTTTCCCTATACAAACCGACCATAAGCCGGTAAATAACTTATTTATTTTTTCCTCCAACGGGCAAGAACATCAAGGGGCGAACCAGAGGCGAAGCAGCGCAGGTTACCGTGACCGTGGTCAGAGATAGGAAAATCTTGCCCACTCACGAATACGCTAAGAACCAATCATAATCCAATATTTGTTACTGTGACCGCAGAGGAAAAAATAAAAGAGACTTACGAATTGTCATAATCGAATAAGTTGAGCACTATAATACAAACACTAAATTCATTTCAGCTTTTTAATAGAGTTAATGGTACTTTAGTGTATTATTTCATCACTGTTGAGAACCCGTAACTACATTTGGTATAAATGTGTACAGCACAAAACCTGTATATACAGTTATTTCAAAACTGATTGGCTTGTTCCAGATCGCAAAACTTTCTCACTGATGGGACCTCCAATTTCTCCAACCGCTGAGCTGGTATTTATCTAATTTATCAGAATAACTTAGCTTTGTGCTTTTACTTGGGGACAGTTGGTGCGCATTCTGGTAAAAGAAGACACGCTTGGTATAATTTTGGTGTCCTACAATTCCTTTTGCGCATAGTTTATCCTATACAAATGTCAACGTTTTTTGAAAAAGCTGCAAACGTGCAACGTAAGTACGCAGTCTCAAAGAAAGATTACATTTCCAACAAAAAACTTACTTTTTGTGGCTTTTCCGTTTTACTTCTCGTTTCTTGATGTGCCTTAATTTTGCCCATTATCTCGAGAGCGGACTCGTCTGCTGGGTTGCGCTGCAAAACTAAAAAAAGTAGAGTTTTAGTTTAAAAAACATTGCCCACTTCATATAAACATTTAAATAAACGACAAACTCTGCGTACAAACATCACGATTTTCAATACTTACCGTTTGTATGTACTTTAGATACAAACAGCCCTTTTTTTCTGAAGCTCGCAATAAGTATTCTAGGTTGCGATGGCCAACATTTCTTGGAGATACACAGGGGTTTAGCCATGAAGGGTTTTATACTTAGCTAAAGCTTGCTTGATTAGTCTTTGCATTAATCTTATTCTTATTCTCATGCTTAATTTTGTGCTCACTAATATTGATACACTACAGGTTTTCCCATCCAACCACTTGGCTCTTCACTTTCCGAAGCAGTATTTCAATCATATCAAGGCGGTAATACTAAGCTTTCCGCAAAGAATCGTATTTTGGTTCAGAAACGGAAACACTTGTACTGAAACACTTATGTTCCCTTCAGGTCACTAATTGCTTGTCAAGCAAGCAGATCTATTTGTTTAAAATTTTCTCACCTGTTATGCAGTCTTCTTTTGCTTCAGCAAGTTTTCCCTGCAATGAGAACATTGGATTGGTCTTATAACTGCAAGAGGCGAAACAGACACTGCCGTTAACTGGAAAGTACACCATCACACAAAACACCTATAATATAGATGACCGTATTTATACATAGTTGTCGAAAGCTTAATGTTAATACAAAATGTTGCATTTTGAAACCGCCAAGAAACAGCTTTAAGCCTGACAATAAATGCATTGCGCTACTTGACTTTACAGGTTCAATAACCAACCTGCCTCCCACATGGTACCAATTAAATCTGCTTACTTTTCTTCGAATCTAGAGCACTGCCCTATTGGACTGTTAGTGGAACGAATGTAGTCTTTTTGTAAATTCAGGACTGACCGATATACTTAACTGAATAATGAAATTTAGCTGTGAGTGCATAATCCCCCCTCCCCTCCCGTTTCCCACCCCACCCATCTTCGGTTATCCTATCAAAAACAAAAAGGCCCGGTTTGGCTAGACTTTGTTATTCGAAAAAACAAAGGCTTCGCTTTTCAACCATACACGTTCAGCGGTCATTTACACTGATAACTTACCATTTTAAAGTAACACTGTGCACGTAGCCGATGGGCAGAAGGCAAAAAGCTGTTGAAGAATAGCTGAATGGTTTCTGTGAGTGCCAGTTCCGCAACTTCAAAATTCGCTCTTAGAAACATTTCTTTACTAAATTCGAGTGCGAATTCTAGAAATGTGTCAGACTGCAGTTCGCCCTACGTAAAAGGAAAAAAGTTAACTGAGTTAGAATAAACAAATAATCACATTAAGTAGAATCTGTAACCATACATTCCGGGTATACAGGAATTCTTCAAAATTGCACAAGATAAAAGTGACAGCAAAAATGAAGAAACATGAAACAAGTGGTTTTGATTCCCAATACGGATTCCTATCTTACATGTAAGTCAGCAGAAAAAATATTAAGTCAACTGAAAATCGCTCTTCCGAAGTCCATCAGATGGTTACATAAAGCTTTTTGTCTAGCTGCAGGTACGAGTTCATCATTGTTTAGAACATAGCCGTGCGCTTTTTGTACGGCGCGAACATGCATCTAAATCTTGACAGACGCACGTCCGTGCGTCTAATTGCACTCAACCAATCAAAACGCTCAGAATAGTTTAGCACGCTTCTCTCGTGCTCTCCCAACTTCCCGCGTGCATCCACGACTCGATAGACGCACGCCAAGCACGGATCATTTCTTAAATGTTCTCTCAATATTGTTGCTGTGTAAACCTACCTCAGTATTTGAACCCTGTACTGAGTAGACGAAAACAATATAACAAAATTCTCAATTTACATGAACTTAACTATCTCGGTACTTCTTCTTTGACTGTTCTAGGAAGGAAAGAAAATTATCTATATCTCGGCTGCTTCTAGAGATTGCCACAATGCTCATAATGAGCTTTATATCATAATTTAAGAAGGTGAACACCTTAGACCCGTCTTTACTGTTAGAGAGAGGCTTTTTTCTTTCCGCTAACATTTTTTTAAACTAGATTTTACACTTATTACACAAGGTTCATTCAGATTAGTTGCGTTGTCACTATAACATAAAAACAAAAAGTAACGCACTTAAACAAAATGACTATAATAGTTACATATTAATAAAAATTGTGTTTTACAGTGTTTGCATTGTTGGTTTCTATAAGATATAAAGTTTGAAACATTTTTTTATTTTTTTGTGGAAGCGAAATTAGAAAAACTGAGGGCAAAGGTTTCCGCATATCTTGAAAGTCTCTCGAAGAAAATAGTTACTTTTACATTGAGGCGTAACAATTTATCTGGTTTAGACTGGGAGAGGCATCCTTGGACAGACTTACCTCTTTTGTAAAATTCGCAACTTTTTCTCTTATCCGGTCTATGGCTGAAGTATCTTTCCTCATCTAGAAGCAACAGTGAAAAGTCTTGAGGAAAACTGAACATTGTTTTTCAAAACACCGGCTGTTAAAGTTATTCGCTATGTTTCTGAAATGATTTGTCGATCTTCTTTCGAAAAACCAAGTTGATACACGCTATTTTTTCTATAAGAACCAGTAAACTTTGGCTCAGCTTGGGGTTGTTCTTAGTTTTTCCCATACATTTGCTTCGGGGTGTTCTTATAAAGTTTGTTCTTATAAAGAAAAAAGCGTGTAGTGATTACCTAGCAGGCTCTTAATGCTAGTGTCTCCTCCACAATTAAATCCTGCGAACATGGGAATATAAAGATCAGGAGAGAGTCTGGAGGCCCATGCAAATAGACGCAACATTGTTGGCAAACAACACGCAACATTGTTGGATTGCTGGGCCAAACATGTTGCGTCCGTTTTCATGGAACCACAACATTATTGGCGCTTGTTGCTAGTTTGAAACCGGAAAAAACTTTTAGGCCTATACAAACGGATGCAACATTGCTCGCCAAGATCTAAGAACACGCAACAACATATGAAATTTTCAAAAAGTAACTTCAAATAATCGAAACAGAAACGAGCTGACTATCTCAAAAGTAGTTTTTCGGCAGAAAATAAAGTCAAATATGGTGGAGTTGGCCGAAAACTCGTTATACTACCATTTCATGTTTGGCTTTCAAGTGAACCCGTGAAGCAGAGAACCCCGGGACTAGAGGGCCCCCAAGTTCACTTGTACTAGGACCAGTGAACCGCCTTCAGACTGCAGATTAACTCTCTGAAGCTTTCGTTGTGGCTGGTAGATTTCGTCTCAAACCTTACCCAAAGTATCACAGTTTAGCAAAGTTTTTGCATTTTGATGTATTCAAAAGAATTATTGCCGCTTTTACCGGCTCAGCTGCGATCGCCTCGCGGCTTGTTCTTGCGACGACGATGATGGCGATATGGAACTTTACTCAGATGAACCGAAGCTCGCTGAAGGCTATTAACATTGTTTTGGTTTTGAAGTGCGCTATCCTTTGTGGTTATATACTGGTAAATACAAACAAAGCGTCACTGGCGGTAAAGACTGTGTAGCTTCACCCGAACTTTATGAAAAGCGACAAACTTGATATAAAATAGCAGCTTTAAAATATTGTTCAATTAAAAGGTGCCGTTTTGTGATGTAATTTTTATTCCGTTAGAAATTGTATAGCTTCTTTAAATGCTTTTTTAGACCAATATTGCCATCGAATTTTATAACGGGTTCAAATGAGTTCGTGAGTTAAGCACGACTGAAGATCAATATCTAACTAGGTCTATACTCAGTTCTTGTAGCATCACCACACTCTTTGTTTTACGAGAATATAGTTAATTACATTACTCAATAGCAGTTGAACCTTCCCCTTAAATCTAAGGGATGTATAGGAGACTAGAAGAAAAGTGTATGATATTGGCTTTATTCGTTAACCAAAGGTAAGTTTATGCGATGTGCGTATTCAAGAGCAATGACAAGTGTAATAGATATAAAGCTCCCCTGAAAATTATTTTGAAACTCGCATCGTTCGACCCGCGAAGCGTCTACAAAACCATGTGATTTATGATTTGACTATGATCGATCAAAAGTCAAATTTTTGTAGTTTGGATTTGATTTTAACAATAACAATAAGCACTGATGCTGGTCGAAACTCTGCAGTAGGTTAAAATTAATACAAGGATGACAAAGTATAGAACATCAGTGGTGAGATTAAGATTGGTTAAGAATGATGCGCGAGTAAAGTTCTAAAAGGGCTCATCTTTGCAAATTGGGGTTCACTTGTACTAGTCCCAGTTAACTGGGGCTTCATTTTTTAGGGGTTTCATCTGGGCTGTGACACCGGTTTAAAGCGTACATCACCATCTTCTTTCAGTAAGGCTTAACTCTACGAACACGCATTCTTTGTTTTTTCTTTCTTTCATTGTTAAGGTTTGCGTGCTTTAAC
>JAOBRG010053450.1:9452-21757 GCA_027574985.1 Umimayanthus nakama | reverse complement strand
TCGGCCGCTCGTTTCTCGAGGCCGTTGGCCCCTTGATCTTATCACTTGCAGTGCACTACTCACAAAATTGGCTAGATTCACCTCTGGTGTCTGTTCATGATTAAGCAAACCATAAATCACTGAAACTATACACGTGGTATGTAAAGGTGGCATTACACATGTGCATAACTGGCGCTTAGGAAGAGGGGTTCAAAGGATGCGAAGCCCCCCAGCCCCCCACCCACCAACCCCTTCCCCCACTCACTCACTCATCCCTTTCTTCCACGAGCCAAAAAGGTCCGCCCGGAAAAAACAATTCTTTTAAGAAATCTAGCGGTGGGGAGTTACCTCTTCCTTTTTTTACTTATAACTACTCTTTCTCTACCGTGAAAACGCTCTAAATGTAGTCCAATGTAATCGAAATTTTCCCAAACTACCACAGGGGACGTCCCCCACCCCCACTCCCCACCCCCTAGAAGTTTGCATTTTCACTGCTCACAAGTACCCAACTACAAAACATTCTGATTACGCGCTTGTTTAGACATATCAAAACACTTCTGTTTATTAAAGGCATCCTGTCGTGCCATTTTCATATTGTTTTCAATGCTCGCCCTCTTACTTCTAGTTTGTAAAGGGATGACTTGCTAAATCATAACTACAATACTTACATGATCACTTGTAACAAGCATCTTTATCTTCTTGGCACATTTTTTAGAGATAGTTTTCAGCTGACAATTGCTATTTCCATTTCCATTTTGATATTTACATCTTTAGCGCCGTTTACACTCAACTAATACAACCTTTATCACTCGACAGAAACACTCCAAGAACGACACATTTTTCAGTGAAAAGAGCAAGAAAAATAGTTTCATCTCCTCCTTCTACTCAAGCTTCCACTCCAGTGCAGCGCACTCACGCTGGTACTTGGCTATTGGAAATGACGGTGAAATGAAAAACGCAAATAGTACAATCAAGAAAGTCTATCGCCAGTTCCTCGTCTTCTGAAAATAATCCAAGTTTGATTTTACTTGTTACATCAAACTTCAAAAAAAACTAAACAACTTCGTAGTTTTGAAAAGCTTATAAGCAGTATGCGTCAACCCTTTGAAGAGTCAACAAAGAAATTAAATGTTGATTTATGTTTTATAGATACGACAAACCGATTTTAGTTGAACGTGATAATGACATGATAGTAACATAGTCACACAGGAAAAAAAATTGCTGTTCCTATTAACTCCTCAAATTTTAACATCACGATGATCAATATCGTCACCATTATCGTCATAACCATCGTCCAATAAAACTAGTGCCTGTACACTTGTATCATGGTTTCATTTTTCAAGCCTTTGTGTGATTGCACAGCTGAAAATATGAACTTATGATAGTTCTCAGAATACAAAAATGACAGATACAGCCGATTAACATTGCTTTAATTCCTTTTTCGTGGTTATACTAATTAAAAAGAAAATTGACAAGCACTGAAGTTTTGAGAACCAAACGTTTCTTTTTACCATGAGCTCATGCTGTAAACAAGAAACATGACAAAAATAAGTTCATTTCGAAAACATTCTGCGCTTAGTTTACAAATCGAAAAACAAACATTTCACAAGTTAAGTTTAGTATCGGCTACCGAGCAGTTCACAGATATAACCTGATTTAGTAGAACAAGGCAAGGGACGCAGTTTACCAACAGTTCCTTGATTGCCAGCACTGATCACCACACACAGCTCGTCTGTATTGTGGACGGCAGGGCCTTCGTTGACCTTTGTGTGATCCCACTGTTCTTTTCCAAGGTTAACAAAGTAATTTGTTTGAATCCACTTCCACTGCTGTTTAGCTTGTGGCTTCTTAAGGCCGATGTACAATCCCTCTTGATTGGTTGAGGCATTTTTCTCCCGGAATGTAGTCTGTAGAACTTCCCGGATGAATTTCCACTCGTTCCCAGTTTCCAAACGGACAAGGTCTCCGCCTGCTTTTTGACAATCTTCTCTACACTGCTGCCAGTCTCCCGATGAACTTGAGTGAAGTTCGTAACATGAAGCATGGAAACAGTCAAGAACTATAAAAAAATAATTCTTGATTTAGTGAACTGTACAGATGTAATACATTATTTAGATTTAGGAAAATGTGTGTTAGACATTTAATTAAAGAGCCATTGCCGATGGAACAACAAAAATGCACGGCCCAAAGTTATCAGTCTAGGAAATACTGTAATCACACCGTACCGACTAAAATTCCGTTTTTGCAAGAATTTTTTGCAAACTAGGTCTGTGCGTTTGCACAAGTTTTATGTTTAGAATCATTTATCTAACTATTCTAACGATTTCAAAATTGTTCGACTGTTTGTAGAGATCATAAAATATACGAAAGATCTCATAAGGTTTTTAACTCAATCGTAACTGGCCTTTTGTCAGTATCACAAACCTACCCCCTTCCCCTTATAAATATTTTATTTTAAAAGCTAACATTATTAAAACTTGCAGTTCGAAAGTAAAAGTCCTTAATTCATCTTTTGTCAATCAATTTGTTTAGTGAAAGCATCACATAACTTCAACCTCCTGCTATCATGAATTTGTGGCTGCCGTCTTGCATATTTTGGCGACGTCAGAAAATTACCTTAACTATTCTGAATGTTGTAAAAATCATCAGAAGTTGGCTTAGTTCAGCCTAGTCTTATAACTAAAATGGTGGGCGTTTTTAGGAAATGAGTTAGCCTTTTGTTGGAAGTGTCAAACAAAAATGTAAGTTGCTCCAGCAACGTGGAGAATCGTGTATCCTAAGTTCATTAAAAATAATTCGGTCCGGAGCTAAACTTCAGGAAAAGTCAGAAAGGCTAAGAAGTGTGTGGTTAAGATGCAGTCACTTGCATCGGTACATTATTTTTAACACTATTTTTTTCCTTTATCTATGTCGTTGCTGCTTACCTTTAAGAGAAATAGTTTTCTCAATCCTTCGGTCACCACTTGGTTGTTTTACTTCTAGACTGTAATTGCCAGTGTCATCCGCTGTGAGTTTTGAGATTGTTATACCAACTTCTTCTGTGAAGAACATCTTTCCTTTCGGCGTCAAACTTATGTCAAACCAAGATAGAGACCACATCTTACCATAGTAGTGGCGGGCTTTATTTGGAAACGGTGGCAGGCGAAGCATATGAGGTGCAGATTTTTGGAACAAGACAGTTTTTTCATTGTTCACGTGTTTGGTAATGGTAAAAACTAGTTCTTTGTTCATTGTGAGATACCTAAAGGGGTCTCCCTCCATCTCAAGGAACCATTTGAGGCTGACACGCGTATTCTTACCATAAACCAACTTCTTTTCTCTTGTGAACATTGTTGGAACCGTTACAACTGTAAGAAACAGAAACATAAAAATGCAACATTACATTACCAACATTAAGTGATGTCTTAAAACTTATGCTTATTGTTAATAAATCATATTAAATACCACTGGTAACAGCAATATGAACGGTAGTAAAACCTATAAAAAGGCGTCCAAACTGCCAAAGCTGACATCGTTTTCAACATAACTAGCTAACATGGCCCTCAGTGCATATAATTTTTTGTCACTGATCAGCTTCTGCTACATGATAATGACCATCATCATCATCATAAGGAGAATAGCCATGATGCTACTGTTCTTGTTGCTACTGTTGATTGTGATAATGATAATGTTGATTATTAAGATGTTTGTTGCGATAAACGGTAGTACCTGTTATATATCAAAGATACTATTATGAAACAAACAGACTGACCGATCAACTCAATGGATGCTTTGACGTTCTGCTTTCCAAACCTTGACATTATTTCAAAACGATAGTTGCCCCTGTTGCCGAAACTTGCGTTGTGTACTTCTAGTTTGATTTCCATTTGATTCCACAATGCATGCGTAAAAGGGAGTTCATTCATGGTCACTACATATTGTCCTTGACGAGCTTCAAAAGGTAGTTGGAGCGATTCTCCTCCTAAAGCCAAAGACATTTGTTCTCCCGTGGGTGTGACAAGCACCATGTCATATTCACTCTTTAGCTGATGAACACTATTTTCTGTGTTTATCTTCCAGCTCATTGTGGCAGTACCACCTTCTTCGATTACTACTCGGAATCGAGGAATAATAAGCTCCGTCTCTGTTGAACCTGTGAAGCAATCGAACAACAATAATCATGCACAAAACAGTTGTTAGTGAGTCTAAAGTGTTTATAACTTTTTGGCAGTTTTAGTTATTTTTAGCAATTTTGAGTATGCTGAGATAAATACCAAAAAAAGAAATCAGTTCGATCATTAATTCCCCCCAAAATATGTGGTCATCCTTCACTCTACGAACGAAAGATCTCATTGGACAAAAGACAATATAAGTAACCAAAACCTTATTGTTAAAGAACGCAAAAATTAACAAACATTTGTTGTTAAAAGGTGTCAGTTAACGTTACTATTATTCTTTAATGACCAATGGAATACTTCGTTCTCAGAGTGGAGTCTTACTGAAATTACGCGTCAAAGTTGGCAAAACAGACACACCTATTTAAAATGACCAGGCCCAACTTATTCTTGGGGATTGGTGACTAATGACTTATGCGCGACGACACACAAGTAACCTCACTCCTTCCCGCTCGGTTTTCCTTCTTGCTTCGCGTCGCTTGTGTGTTTCTTGTTCACTTTAGATTAGTTATTTTGACGCAAACCATAGCAAAACTAAAAAGTGCTTGTGCAGTTCGCTTCGGGTTCATGGGTCACTTATCTGACGTCACCAGACAAATTCAGTACTCAGTCTCTTAATTTCATTATGCGCGCAGCCAGTTTCAATTTGCGTTAACATTTTCCAAACTTTAACGCTTATTTTTGGGAGCAATAATTATTCGAACCAAAACATTTTTTGCCATTCATCTCAGCATGCTCGAAATTGCTAAAGTTAACCAAAACTGCCAATGGGTTATAGACATGTTAAACCTCTTATTCCAGCTTTTATCCGTAAACGCTTTAGCGTTGGACAAACCGGAACAAATTTATATGACTAAACCTTTGGAAGGTTTTTCTTGTGCTCTCGTCTTGTTTCATCTATTCTCTTCTTTTCTCTCCTTTGCTCTTCTTTCTTTTCTATTGTCTTCTTTTATTTTTCTTTCTCTCTGTCTCTCTCTCTCTCTGTCTCTCTCTGTCTCTCCCTCTCTGTCTCTCTCTGTCTCTCTCTTTCTCTCTCTGTAATCGCCTCCAATTAACATTCGTTGGGTTTTCTTTACTATGTTTATTGAAACATGTACCTTCTTAACAATTAAGCAACTATGAGATATTTTATGAAAGTATTTCAAAAAGGAAAATAATTAAACTGTCTGCTACTATGTTAAACCCTTTTTTCATGCATGTAAATGTATCTTTAACAGAGCCCTAAGTGTAAATAAAAAAGTGATTGTTTGCCGAATTCTTCGCCTCATGTTATAATACCGTTTGTATATCCGTTACTGTCTTAGTTTATACCACATGACTGAAATGGCTCAATTTATTTTTCTTTTTAAATAACCTGCAATGGCACTTGAATTAAAACAAATCAAGATTGATTCAAAGTTCTGACACAACAATTCTTCCAAATCAAAAAACCTAAAACGCTGTAGCAGAAAAGGACAACGAGAATTTGGACGTTATCTTAACTTCAATAGTTTTAAATAGTTTTTTTTAAAATGCACCATCTGTTTTCGTAAATTTACACATTAATTTACATAAGCCCCTGTGGAGTTCTTAATGCTTGTGGGGGCGTTCATTTTGAGGGAAATGCCTATCTCGTTTCCTGTGGACCATTTTAAATAGTCTCTTAAAAAATCCCAGTTTGATATATATTATTGTTCTTTTACTAGGCAAAGCGAAGTAAAATGATTTACTTATTCAATTGGAAGCAACTGAAAACCACTAAAATATTTCACATCTCGTTTCACATTTTTGATTTCTTGTGTTTAGATTTTAAAGCTAGCTCGTGTTTGAATATGCTAGTGCGTTCATTTTACGGCTCATAGAGTGCACTTGAAAGGCAATCCGACGTTGGGCCCCAAATACAAAGCGTGTGGTGCTTTAGTTTTATTAGGAATTCTTCATTAAAGCTGGTGGTTACCTGCAACGGTTGTGATTACACAGAAAATAGTTCATAGGGTTCGAACTCAACAGAAAGTGAAACTGTTTGATTGCCAAAAAATATATAAAACAAACAAATAAATGAATGAATGAATAAATAATTAATTAATTAATTAATTAAAGAAAGAAAGAAAGAAAGAATTGATTGCGGAACCTTCTTGCGTAATTAGTTTTCATGGATTTGATGGGAAGAAACAAACTGGCTTCCACTTTTGGATTTTTATTAGCTTTAGAAACGTAAAGATCTGTTTGCTTCGATTCCAAGAGCCTGCTTGTTCAAGATAAACACTATATAACATCAGTTAAACGCTACAAGAAAAGGTAAGTTCCTTAAAAACATTGTAGGTTTTGAGTCGCTGCTAGAGGGACGGAACTTAGTGAAAATTCGTTTTGACTCTGAGTTTGGCAAGATTTCTGCCGAGTTGTTTCAGTAGATTAGCCAACATTTATTCCTAAAATGTGAAAAGAAAAGAGCACCAAACAAATAAGGCGGGTTCCCTGGCCAGCTGGTAATGCTCGCTCTGTTAGTAGGCTTTACACTTTTTTAAAAGTTATCACTAGACTGTTTTTGCTTTTACATGATGGAAAACGTTCCGCGGCTTGTAAGGATATATTGTTTGTTCAACTTTTGATGCTTTTGTTGTCTCCAATTAATTAACAAATGTTTTAGTGAGGTTTCACACATTCAATTTCATTTTGTGTCCCGATTTGAATAAAACCGTTCCTTTTTTAATCTCTTCACAAAGAGGAATACAGAAACGATATGTAGCTAGTTTGTTGATGTATAGCTAGCATTGTTTTTCTCCAACTCGCTAACCAGAGTCCATCATATTCAGAAACTTAAGAAACTAACAACTGCCTTAGTTTTATGGCCAACGTTTTTCCATTGTTCTTTTTAGCGCACTTTAGCATAAATCAAAACAAACATGTCGTTGTTTGGAAAGCGTTTTAACCATAAATCTCAAAAGGGCGGAAAATCGGACGCAAGGACCCTGGGTGTTTCTTGTTCAGAAATGTAGGACATGCGATCAGACAGTGTAACAACAAGGTTGAGGGTTTGTTGTCTCGTATCTTCTGGTTTCTTTTGTCTCTTGCTTGAGAACGACACGATTAGCTTTTATTTATCTTAGATCAAGATATGCCAAACAAGGTGGGATATAGTGCGGGAAACACTTTTAAAAGTTGGCATATTTGAGCCAAAGTGTTTTTGCAAACGTTGCTTCTTAAACAAAGACTTAAGATGTAGAATAAACAAAATTATACAAGTTTTCAACACCGTTTCAAATTATTATTATTATTATTATTATTATTATTATTCACGGTGTGTACAAGAAGCATATAATAAAATCAATAAAGTAGCTATATCGATGTAGATTTGAAAGTTGTCTTCATAGAACTGGATGGTTATGCAGACAAAAACGGTGTGAAAGATTGTCCAAAGAACAACGGTTAGGTAAATTGTTAATTGTGCACTTATTTGTCATTCTGTTCAGTTGCGACTGCGGAAAAATCCCAAATTTTATTGCCAGCACTTAAACCAGTATAGATTTCAATAGCATTTTTTCTTAGTTCTGATGCAGTAGAGGGCGGAGGTTAAAGTCATAACAATATCTTTCCGAAAAGCATAAGGAGCTATGCCGTGATTGAACGATTTGCTAAATTTTACTATCAACTGAACAAATAAATTTGAAACGATTTTATTGCATCTTGACACCTAAAGCTGCCACAACGAGAGGTTCTTCACTGGTCAGTGTGTATTCGTTTTGAACTGGCGTATGAGATTGAGCATTTGCAACAGCAGCGGAACTTCCATAAAGTGAACAATTTTGACAAACATAAATGAACAGGATGTTTTTTTCTGAAAAGTATGAACAAATTGCAAATAGCCGATTCCTGTGTTTTTGATTGAAAACATTTAATGGAGGTAGCGCAGTGTATCAATACACTGTATGTTGTTATCAAAAATTGTCTTGAGTTCTACAATAAGGACAAATACAACGTTTCCTGTTTTCAAGATGATAGATTTAAAGATATAACTGAGAGCTAATTGTTAGAACTTTTTTCTCTTACCGTTGCCTCCCATGGAAACTCCGAAGAGACATAGGAAAACTGAAACGAGCAGAATGACCAACATGTCGCCGGACTATTTGAAATATGTTTGTGTCACTAACAATACGTTGGTTTGTATAGTGATCTACAGTATTTGAGGGCCAAGAGCGGGTTATTTTATAGTCATCTTGAAACAAGCAAATTATGCCTGTTGGCACTTACAAGATGATTAAATATAAGACAGCTGATAAGAACCCTTCGACAGTGTTTAGCGGAAACATCAGAACGCCTACACGATGCACTTTAGAATGGTCCTTTGTGTAAAAAGTATTAGAACAGTACAACTTTGGCTTATCTACAAATAGATCCGATATAAAAATGTTTTTTAAAATGATATTGAAAATTGTTTTCTCAACAAGAGAAGGTCTTCTGGAATTTTTCAGTGTGTTAAGCAGAGGGGTGAGGTAAGAATGCCCTCTAACTCCATACAAAACAAACTTATCGTATACAAACGCAATCTGACAGAATAAGAAAAAAAGATAAAGCCCTTAACCTTTTGGGGTATAAAAGTAAAAGGGACAAACTCCCAAATATACAAATATGTCTCTTCAAAAGTTAGATAGATTCGGAAGCCTTTCGGTTTCAAATCTAATAATGAATAGTAAAACTGAGGGAGAAAACAGAGTCGTGGTGTTTCCTGAACGAAAATTAAAGTGAACAAGGAATGTAGATAAAACGTTAGAAGTTAACTTTTTAGCAGAAAAAAATGAGAAAATTAGAAAAATAGCAGAGAATTGAAACCTGAGAAAAAATAGCCCTACTTGTAAAAATTACATGCACCAATTAGATCCGTAAAAGTTTCATGTATTTACAGTTTGAATCCTCTATACCAACATGCCAAGCAAACTACATGTTATGTAGATTACTTTGGGAGGAGAAAAGTGACAAAACAAAAAGCAGCCGAGCTTGTTAATAAGGATTGTCAAAAAGAAGTAGCTAGGATTCTGGATTTAAAGACTTTCGGCAATTTCACTTTCGAGGCAAACTTAGATGATGGCAACTAAAAGGTAAGTGGAAAAACCTTTTCAATCATTAGCTGAAAAAATTGCATGACAAAATGACTTTTGTAAATTTTTTATAAATAAAACTTCGGGAAACAGTTACGATAAGTTCATGCTAGAACTTCTTAGCACTTGGGTAGAGATAAACTTTCAAGACAATTTCAACTTGCTTGAAGAATTCTCCAACCAAACGTGATCGGACAGTAAATTCCTTAACAGAAATTGGGTAGGATATTAAAGGAGCTAAAGATAAATCTGAGACACAAATTATAGACGAACAAGAAACCCAAACGCGTATAAACTACTAAGACTAAGGAGAATTCGAAGGTTTGAATTTGCTGGTTAAGTGAGGCTTTCAAATTAGCAATGCCGCGTAGATTGCTTCAAGACATTTCCTTTTTTCCAATGTACCAAAGAAGTGATTGTTTGCCAAATAAACTGGCGGTCTTTGTTTCCTTATGGCCTTCCTTAAATCTTTTGAAGTGTCTTCTTCCGAAGAGAGATAAGAGTAAAATACTTTCATTAAAAACGCAGTTAAATACTGCCGTCAACAATGAACCGCGATCAAAGCTAATGGTGGTCACGTAGACCAAAAAGCTTGTTTTTGTTAAAGCAAAATGTCTTTGTCATATTTTAAAAGTTCGATGATGGAGAACTCAGTTTAAGATATTATATGGACTCTTAAAACGAATCTGTTTTTATTCTAATAAAGAGGTTGTTTTAGAGGAGCTGTTTGCAATATGCCAGGGGAAGTGTTGATCTGGATCTTCAAGCTAGTGAAAGGAAACTTCCCAGTGAACACGCAAAAGCAATGATTTCAGTTTTGTTGAAAGTCATAAGGTATAGTTTTGTTTTACTCTGACACTCAATCAGCACAGCGATTCATATTAACAGAGGTGTTATTGTGGAAATCACCTAGCCCCTCAAGGCACCCCATGGGTGTTGTTTAGTTGCCTGACTTGATATCAAAAGCAACAGTTAAAAACTCGTTTATTAAATGACTTGAAGTTTCCCCGAGGTAAGACACGAAACTAGAACAAATATAGCTTTTGGCAAAACGTGTTGCTGGCAATAGCGGCAACATAAGAGACTTTGTGCAAGGAATTTCGCAACAGGTTTCCCCTTTTGCTGTGTTCCTTCAGCAGTAACAGAAAAAAACTGAAAAATACATGAACAGCTAACACCACTTACAATCATCTAACATTACCTAGCATCCTTAGCATAACTTTGCATCACCCAACAACTCTTGGTTTCATCTAACATCACGGATGACATTCTATCATCACCTATCATCGCCTGGCACCACTTAAAATCACTAAACCTAACAGGCTTCCCCTGATATCAGCTAAAATCACTTGACTTCTCCTAACAATGACCTAGCATAAACAAACATCATCTAACATTGTTCAGCATGAGAATCAACAACGTCCAGTATCACCCAACACAACGTTACAACATGCTCATGGACTAACGTTGAAAATGGTTCTTGTTCTGCTTTGAGTCATTGTTTAGAAACTTTTCGTTGGTTTAGTGGTTCTGGAGTTACATGCGCTTCTTTGGAAATAGCTCATTTGTCGAAAGGTGGCAGTGAATTTGACTCTAAACTAGCTTACCAATAGGGACGCTCTTCAGTGTAAAAATTCCTGCTCCCATCACGCGTGCATGAGCTGCAGACAATAGAGTTATGTTGCCAAGCATTTTGTGCAATAAGCGGGATCAAAAAAATAGTTGAAATAAACTTCTTTGTAAAATGTTATCGTAATCATTCTCCTCAATCAAAACAATATCACACCTTTTTCCGCAGAATCCACATTCACTTCAATTGGTTTGAGAGTAAATCACACAAACTTGTTTAACTTAATCTTTTGTTTAGAAGACTGGTTACCTTTCCGAACGCTTTGACTGAATTTTCAACAAGCGTACGGAAATATTGTTAAAGCCTTTGCAACGTTTTGCTCTGCGCCAATCAGAGCAGTTAAAGTTCTGTTATAGAACTGTAGTTGTAAGTATCAAAAAGCTATCGACAGATGAAGGAAATTTTTTCCGTATTCTTATATATTTTGAATTACTTCCAACTCAAGTTTTTTTGTCGGTCTTTGACCATGACGAGTATCACGGTCTGTTTTACAGATTTGCTACATTATTCATCAGCTGCAAACTTCGACAGCTATAGCTAGCGGCGTTGGAATGTCTAAGGCTCTTGTTTCGAGAGGTAACCCATAATATCTGACAACAAAGGCCCCAATAAGTGCTAAAACAAACTCAAAATCAACGCGATAAACAACAAACAATTCGTGGAACCTGGATTGCGCTTAACTTTGGCAAAAGGAGTTTTTACAATAGAATCTTGGAATACGCATCGAGTTTATTCTAAAAATTTAAAATGTCCGGCTGAATTTGTCATAAAGTGTTCGAATTTCGAACTGTTCCGCTCCTGTAGTTTCGAACAGGCGATTTTGTCTGTTCTGTCCAGCAACACACATGGCTTTGCCCCTGAGCTCTTGTGCTGATATTTATTATCACTCAGCGTCACCTAACAACCTCTAGCATCTACTAGCACCTAACACCACCTTTCATGGCTTAATTTCACCTAACATCGCCTTTCATCTCCTAGCATCACCTAAAATGACCTCAGTAACATCAACTAAACCCTCCTAGCATCATCTTACACCAACTAACATCACCTTGCATTATCTCAATCTACCTAACATAACCTTGTGTCACTTGGCATCATCTAACATCATCCTTTGACCTTCTAACATGAACTAACTTACCAAACACAACCTAACATCATCTCTCATAACCTTACATCACTTTACATCACCTTGCATCACCTTGCATCACCTAACATCACTTTGCATTACTTAGCATCATTTAACATCATTTTGCATAACCATACATCACCTTTGTCCACCTAACATGAACTAACTGACCAATTTTTTTTTAAAAACTTTAGTTGTAAAAACTACTAATACTCGTGACGAGCGTTTACTGCCGCCCATTGTCTAACAACGCCTTGCATCACCTAACTCAACCTAACGTTACATCACATCACCTAGCATCACTTGCTTAGCATCGCCTGGCATCAACTTACTCAACCTAGCAC
>JAOBRG010053339.1:1496-15318 GCA_027574985.1 Umimayanthus nakama | reverse complement strand
CCCCCCCCCCCCCCCCCCCCCCCCCCCCCCCCCCCCCCCCCCCCCCCCCCCCCCGAACCAACGAACTCTTATCTAAGGATAACGCTCAGTAGGTATTGTTTGAAAGTTACTGGAGCACGTAATTTTATCACATTCAGACTGACACTGAGTTTGACTAACAGACAAACGACAGAAACACAGAATGACTGGCAGACGGACAGACAGATAAACAAACAAATAAACAAACAAACAATCTTTGACGTTGACGTTAAAACTGGCGATGAAACTAGTTTGAATGACGTGTTCTGAGGAGAATTACAGACATTGCTTTAGTCATATATTAAGTTATTACAGGTCGAAATATAGCAAAATTACTGAATAAAATTAAAAGGCAACCAGGCAGACAGACAAACAGACAGGAAGAGAACATCGGGCGAACAGGTTGAAACATCAGATGAACAAGCAGCATAAGTCGAAATCGTTCATGAAGACACGACAAAGAGAACACAGTGTTCGGCATTAGTGGGAGTTTTACACAACCCATATAAACTGCTGCTGAAAGTAGAAGTAGAAAGAAAAACTTGATTAAGAAATGCCGAGCTCGAAGCTGCTTTGTAAGTACTATTGCTCACTGTTCTAATTTAACAAAAGCTACTCTTTCTATATTCTCAGATATGCCTCAGTCGTATATTTACCGAATGGTCGCGATGGAATTTCGCCGTGTACCTAAGGAAAAACCATTTCCCGTAGAGCCCGAGGTGAAGAACCGCTTATCATCCAGCCAGCTCCAGAGACTCACGCGGGCCAAGTCCTCCATTTACAAGTTTACACAGTTCGCAGACACACTGTCACAGGAGGAACTGGATGAACGGGTTGCAGAAGAGGAGAAAAGAAAAGAGGTGTGGTTTCACGTGGTTTCAGCTACCAAAGACTTAATAGTAGTCTTTTCTGATGATGATAATTGGACATTGTTGTCAAAATCCCATTCAACGCTGGATCTGTGGTGGCTTAAAAATTTGCACTCGTGACTGATTCACAGGAGAAAAATCCATTGCTATAGTTGTAAAACAAGGAAGTTACATTTTATGAAAGAAAAATAACCAGTCTACCGTCTTTCGTCTTTATGCTGTGGCGTTTTTTAACTTTTGGTGCATCTTTATGCGGTGTTTATCCGGAGTTAGAAACTTAACCACCAATGCTAAGTCTCAATATCAAAATCATCTTTATAATCATTTTAATCGAGGTAGTGAGAGAGTTATGCTGATTTTCCTATCCGAGCCTGTCACTTCAAAGGCATTCCTACAGTGACATGTCACGCAGTGTAGCTGTCAGGTCATCACAGCAGACATACCAATGGAACCCCCTTTGAAACAGTGAATCAGCTGGTTTTCATCTCCGTTCACCAGGAAGTACAGACCACAGCTCTAACTAGGCTTGGTTCACACTAGCGACGGAAGCGAAGACGGAGAAGGAGACGGAAGCTACCGTTCCCGTCTCCGTCTCCATCCAAGTGAGAACTAACACGACGGAAGCGGAGACGGAATCCTCACTTTTGTGTATTGTATTATAGTGGCAACATTCAAAACTGCGAGCGGTGAAGATTCAATTTTGCTTCTCTTTATTTTTGTATTGCTTCGCCTTAGGCAAAGAAGGCGCGAGTATTTTCGGTATGTCAGATTCCATCTCTTCTGTTTTGCTGAAAATTCTCCATTTTACGAAACAACCTCACTTTTTAAACATTTTAAAAACTTGTGTTTTACAGTTTGGTAAGATTGTATTAAAAAGTAATTCACAAATCTAAAAAAACATTTGCAGATTACTTCGGACCTATCTAAGTCAAGTTTGGATTTGAGGTACTGGAAAAGAGCATTTTCATTGGCTCATCCTTCCGTTTCTGCTTACACTTCCGTCAGTACTGGTTCACACATGGAAATTTGCGACGTAAGCTAGACGGAAGCAGAAGGGGCGACGGAAGAAAAAGGAACGATCCGTTCCTTCCGTCTCCGCTTCCGTCTCCGCTTCCGTCGAGCATCCGCTTGTGCTTCCATCTCCGTTTTCATGGTTCACACTAGAACGTAAGATCTATTCCTTCTCTGCTTCCGTCTCCGTTTCCGCTTACGTCGCTAGTGTGAACCAAGCTTAAGATTTTGCGATTAAGTCCTCAGAAAAGCATCTCAAGATTCTATTATCCATTTAATACTTTTACGCCTTAGTGGTGGCTTATGTTTTCACAAGCAGGATATTATTGTACATCATGGCTTAACCATTCAACTCTTGTACACTGGAAGACTAGTTTCTAAAAAAAACCTGATTTTTTCTGCGTGGGCGAGTACGCTGAATAAATGGGTTTGATCAACAAAAGTTGATGTGGTATGTTTTTCGTCTGGTATATGGTGGCGAAACTGACGTTTCGACGAAGGGCAAACGCTGGAAACGTCAGCTAAACACCATATCCCACAGGCGAAAAACATGCCATATCAACTTTTGTTGATCAAACTCATTCATTCATCTCTTCAGTCTCCCCTCATCCACTCCCCTTCCCCTCTCGTGAGGCGTTTAATGTCATTCCTGTATGGATTCATTGGTGCGGTGTTTATTAGAGGGCAATGTTTATTTTTAGGCCAGACATTTATGTAATTTATCGTTTTTTCCCTCTGCAAAGGCTTATGGGAAACTTCAGGAACGAGAAAACGAACTGCGCAAACTGCGGGACGGATTGTTTGAATATACGCGAAAAAGACCTCGAATCGACACAGAAGAAGTGCGAGCAGAGGGCTTCAATCGTTACCTGGAGATGTTCTACAAACGGCCAAATATAAGTATTCCAGATGACGACGACCTCGAGGAGCAGGAAGGGCCAGAGTATGAGCAGGAAGATTGCTTCGTTCCCGAGAGGCCACCGACAGGTTTCTTTAGCCTCAGCAGAGGAACAGCTTCCTCGGAATCAAAGAAGAAACCAGTTGAGAGTCCGACAAAATCCACCAAGGAAGAGCTTGCAAGTTTATCAATGCCTGCCTTTGAGCCAGTTTCTCGAGTTCCTGAAGAGGAAATCAAAGAATTGGAAGACACAGAACCTAAATTTCAAAGCCAATCGGCAGTTGACCCGATACGACCGTCGTTCTCGAGACCATCGCCATTAAAATCTATAAAATCAGCTCCGCTCCACGGGAGAGAGTTCAAGAAGTTGCCGATTGAGCCGCCAGTTATAAATCGATACAGTGTTGACGTGCCCAGGTCTTCTAACTACCCCTCACCTTCTCACTCCCGGACTCTGGTAGCACGGCGAGTGTCCCAGAATGCCACCATCTCTAATGAGGAGGAGGACCAAGAGAGTTTTGCTATTGCTCCGGATGGGTTTATACCAAACTCAGTTGTAGTGGCCATGTTCAAGGACTTGCGGAGTGAACCGGAAGAGGAAGTGGTGAAGGAATGGAAACCTCCCCAACTCTCGGCGCAGCAGCTGGCAGAGCTGGAAAGCAGAAAGAAGGTGGGAGTAGGTTTATTTATGTTTTGAACATAGCTGAAAATTTCTCGCATTTTTTGTATGGAGCGAGCGTGCGTTTACGCCTTGTAGACTCTTATCCACACATACCCAGACACATCGATTTTGTGCATTCAGGTAAACAAATAAAGACACTCGGAACGGTTTAGGTGCTTTACGAGTGCTTTAATATTTAAATAATGAGAAATGTAGCAGAGGCAAAGTTCTAAAATAAATGGTCTCTAATTTAGCTGTGCGCCTACTTGGCAGTCTGAAAAACACCAAAGAAGCTTCTCTTGTGCTTTCCTAACCTCCCGTGTGCATCCATATCTCGATAGACGCACACTAAATATTGGCCTTCTCTTAAATGGTATAGCGTTAGCCGTTTTTACAAAAATAGAAATAGTATGTATACAAGGAGTAAATCAGAAATTAATATCTATTTCAAACATGTGCTAAAGTGTGCAAAACTACTGATAAAGGAAAAAGACAAGGAAACCGTCGTAGAAACCATATAGTGGATAGTTGTTGTATCAGTCAATGATGCGGTCGCAAGTAGAATTTAAAAAAAATAGCAGTCAGTTGGGCAAAAACAAAGCGGGATGTAGCGGAGACATGACAAACAAAACCCAGAGGCAAGAAGAATATCAAAGGACTAGTGGGAATCACACAATAGTAATAATAATGATAATGATAATGGTAATGATAATAACAATAATAATAAATAATAATAGTAATAATAACATTAAAAATAATAGTATAGATAATAATGATAATAGTTTTATTATAATCAATAAAAACAAAAACAACAATAAAAATAATGATGTACTAGCGTTTCTTCTGTGCCTAATAACTAAGTTAAAGATAAATTATTAGTTATAAGTTGAAAATGATCTAAACTTTGACTGTAGAGACTGAAAACTAACCTAGACCGAGATGTATCTGTCTAATTAGCCGTGCTCTAGGTATGTATGTATATTTAGTAAAATTGCTCTGGGCCCGGTTGTTCAAAGCCCGATTAGTACTAATCCTGGATTAACTTATAATAAAACGTATAGAGTTTACCCGGGATTAGCACTAATCGGGTTTTGAACAACCGGATCCTGGTGATAATCGAAAATGACGCACGCTGATTAGTCGAGAACTTCGTTCCTCCTCGCTACAATCACTGCTATATACCAATGACGCGCGCGCAAAGCATGTTTAGGCGCAATAAAATATTTTTAAAAAGATTCCATGTTCTCGAATAATCACCAGTGAGTCACGTCGCCTTCGGTGACTAATTGTCAAGTATTCTTGAGACTGGCCACACTGAACAGTTGGAAAGAGACCTTAAACTACTACCTCTTGTAGTGTCGTCATAAGACCATGTTGGAAAACTCAAATTTAACAGTGCTTAAAAGTACCATTTATTATCATATTTGAGAGGAGACTAATTATTTGTTACTTTCAGCAGAAAACACCCAAATCGCCTGAGAGAGATTCTCCAAAGAAGCTTGAAAAATCAAAATCGAAATTCGCAGTTCAGATGGAACTGGCGCTCAGGGAAGTGACTTCCCCCGAACCCACCAATGAGGAGGAGCTCTTCAAGTCCCCAACACCTACTCCTCCCCAGTCTCCAGAACCCGTCAAGGAGCCAACTCCGCCACCACCCACCCCTCCCTCGCCTAAGAAGGAAGTGCGACCAGTGCGGCCAATTGAGAAGTTCGTTACTCGCCCAAAGCCTCCCACACCGCCGCCGTAAGTAATGAAACAACTACAGTTCAAACATATGGATCTTTAGGATTCTTGTAAAAATTACAGCCCTTTTTTGATTTTTTTTTCATGCAAGTAGTTCTTGTATAAATAGTGACGGTCCTTAGCTAGAAACAGGTCTCAGAAAACCATTTTGTCTTTTCTTTAAATTCACCAGAAAGAGCTTAAACCCTGCAGTGTCTCTGAGATTTGACTCTAAGTTGTTGAAAAGCTTTCAAAGTTGTTTAAGAACTTTCAACTTAACATTTTTGTCTGAATGAAACATGTCTAAGTTCCAGCTCTTTGATAACCTTTGTTTGCCACGATGAAGTCCTGTTGCAGGATCAAACCCACTTTCGAATTATGCGACTTGCTTTGAAAGTAACATCTTCCTTCCAACTCTCTTCCTGTTCTCTGGTATTTTTGTGTGTGTGTGTGTGTGTGTGGTGCCTTTTTTCTCTCGTTTATTTTTGTCCAAAAAGGTTATTTCAGAGAGTGCTTATCAAGAACATGGGAATGCATAACTCAGCCCACAAGAACTCCGCATCTTTGCCAAGTTCGTTGTATAGAACTTTTCCCGCAACGAACTCTGCCTCGACAGGCGAAGGCAAAACGAGAGAAAAATCCTCTGCCTTTGTTTCTAATGACAGTTCATTCATTGCGAATGACAATTTACTTGAAGCCAAAGGAAACACAAACTATAAGAGATTTGCCAAAAAGGTAGCAGAGAAGTTACGCAAAGAGCCAGAACAGATTACGCTGCTCGCTTTCTCTGGAATGCTGCCCCGACGATTTGGAATAGAGACTAGCTCGAGCTCACGCAGTTAATCTATTTCAAATTCAATCGCGCTTGCTTCACGTGATCCATCACGTGGTGAACACGTGGCTCTGCCGTGCATTATTCTTACATCAGTAGACAGTACAAAGTTGGCACTTGATACTGTTAACAGCTCAGACGCGCTTTCAACAGAGAGTGGAAATCTTCCGTACAGTATTTCGAGGGACAAGCTTCATCAACAGTCACAAGGTTATCCTGGCGAGTTTGTGAAAACCAATCGCAGGAAACAAAAACTGAAAGGATACAACGAGTTCATAGTGAAACAAATATATCTCTATCAAGTGGTATTTCTTTGAATGTCAACTCTTGTCTTGATATTTTCAAGCCGGAAAGTCGTCTTCTACATTGCTCGGCTGATCGCCCTCACTGGTCAACAGGGCTTGAGCTGGACAACACTCGAGACTGTTCTTCGAGTGAAAGCAGTGTATCGAGTATTTCACACTACTTTCATTTCCTACAAGGATACACTTATTTTGAATGTAATGATTTGTCACAATACGGCTCTACGTCGTCACGTAAAGGCTCTTGTTGGTTGACCGAGGCTCACCTTTGTCACGTGATGGTTCTTGTTGGTCCCGCGAAGGGGCTTTGTCTCGTGAAGGATCGTGCTTGTCGCGTGGCGGTTCTTGTTGGTCACGCGAAGATTGTATGTCACACCAAGGCTCAACTTCATCCCGTGACGCATCTTGTTGGTCACGTAAAGGTTCTTCTTTGACACGGGAAGGCTTTATTGCGTCCCATAGTGACTCTTGTTTGTCACTTGAATACTGTTGTTCAGCATGTGAAGAACCTACACATTCATGTGTTGCCCGTAGTCTGTCACGCGAAGACTTGACTCTAACATGCAACGGCCACGCAAGAGCGTTGGCCAGCTATGTAAAGGTGATACCCTGTCACGTCTTTTATGTCACCTATCGGCTGTTCCTATGTTTGATAGAGATTTGCCTGAACTGTCTCTCAATAAGCTCCAAGCGCCAGGCCGTTTGAGTCACCCTGAGTGCGGGCTCCCTGTGCTGGGACACCCTGTGCCGGATGACCCTTTGTTGTGCCACTCGCATTCTCCTTTTATCAGAAGGTAATACCTCTTTAGGACCGTATGCCCCTTACCTTAACTAGGGGGTAACATCTAAAAATTCTTTCTTTCTGATTAATGTGCGATACCAATAATTCCCCTGAGATAGTGTTTAAGCAGGTTAGACCAATGTTTTCTATCCTTATTTGTTGCTAGGAGCTCAAATATTTCACCTTCTTACAGGGCAAGGGTTCGAGCATGGACTATGAGTTGATAGTCAGAGTTTTAACTTATATCGCCAATTGCGCTCGCAAGTTGACATCTTGTTTTCTGCCCATTGTCTCTCTTAAGTTATATTGCACATGCAGTACCATCTCATATGCTTTGTGCACTTTTTTAAACTCTGGCTATTACACTAGTGTTTAAAGTTTAAGTATATCTATACAGAAACGTCCTGTTAATTTCACTGATTTAAACGAAACATTACAATCTGTACTTTTCTGTATTTTTCAAACAGTTATGATGCAATATATCGGTTTTAAATTGCCCAATTTTGCATTTTTTTATTGATCATAAATGGCTTTAGCAGTTAAATTGCCTCGACCGTGCAAAAGCTTAAGCATAATAGTTCAAATAACAAAAGTTTTGCATTGAATTCTGAGTCATCTTAGGCAATAAAATGAGAGCTGTGCTTGTTTTTGATTTCAAGGAATTGACCTCAGTATCTCTCTCTTTATCTAGCCCTTCCCCTCCAAAGGAGCCCACTCCTCCCCCACCCCCACCCACACCGTTGCCAGATTTCGTCACTCAGTTTCAAGGAACGTGGTGGTTTCAGAAGTTCTTCCCAGACGCTGAACCAGAGGTGAGTCAGCACAAAACTCAGATTTTATTCTTTCTTGTACAAGCAAGAACACAATGGACAAATATATTTTGTTGCTGTTAAGTTTCTTGTGTCAAAAATAGTTGCAGCGGAACCCTGTTAATACGGCCACCAACTGGCCAAAGAAAAATTTGGCCGTATTAACGGGGTAGGGTCAAACTTTATGATTTGAAGAACGACATATAAATGTATCACAAATCGCAATTCCTGAAAAATTGTTCGCTTTCAAGGTGTTTCTCAAGCAGACTTGGATATATGAGTTGTTTACTTTTTGTAAATGAAACTGACAGCCAAGGCCGTTTTCTTTTTCTTTGTTTTGACATGAATGATCGTGTAAACGGGATTAAATTTCAAAGGATAAGCAGTTTATTAAGATTTTCAAAATGTGGCCGTTGGCCCCGTATAACGAGACGAGGTGGCCGCATTAACGGAGTTTTCATGTAAGAAAATGCATAGTTTTTTTGCCGGGAAAAATAGTGCCGTATTAACGAAGTTCCACTGTATTCTTGGTCTTCGGCGGTATTTCGTAAATGCAAGTAGGTGGTTGTCGCCCAGCTTGCACATACATTTTTTTAGGTACTGTCCGTAGAGCTTTACAACAGCTTGTTCACACCATGTGATTATGACTCAATGATTGTGTATCTTAATATGACTGCCTTTGATCGTTCGTTTGCGACGTTAAGTTAGGCTCTTGGCTAACAGGCCGCATCACCAGTATTACGCTAATCTCCGATCAGCGCGCGGGCTCATAACTTTACGTCTCCCTGTAAAGTAGAGCGTCGAGAAACTACGTTTGCGTTTGTTACTGTGTCTTTGTTTTTCCAATAACAATAACAACAATTCTGATTGCAGAGTTTTCCAAAACCCTGGTCAGTAAGCTCGTTCATTGATCTTCTTCTGAAGTTTATTAAGAAGACTCCAGAGTTCGAGTTTAAGATACAGCTAAGCGCGGTAAGTACAGAGAGATGAAAAGACCATAAAACAATAATAATAGTAATAATCATAATAAATATGATGATAATAATGATAATAATAATAATAACAATAATAATTTTAATAATAATAGTTTTATTAATAATAGTTTTAATAATAATAATAATAATAATGATAATAATAATAATAATAACAACATTAAAATTCTATATGTCGCTGTTTTTTTAGAAATCCAACAGCGCTTTACAATCATAACAGCCTTAATATCGTTGCGGCGTCAAAAATGTAAAAGTTATTACATTAAAAAGTATCTCTTAAAATGCTTTTAAAAGGAAATGTTTATATTTCTGGCTTAAAAGTACTCAACGATTTGCAGGTCCTCACGTCTTCTCAAAAAGAATTCCACAGTGCTTGGACAATATAAGATATGCTCCTTCTACATAGTTTCTTTAGATTACATCTGGGAACTTTGAGTAAAACTTTATTTGAGAGCCGCAATGTACAGTGGGAACGTATGGAGTTAATAGTTATTTAAAGTAAAACGGTGCAAAGTTATTTAGTGATTTAAACGCTAAAAGTAACAGAAATATAACAATGATAATGATTGTACTAATAATTAGTACGTTAATCATATGACTTAAATTAACTATCGAAAAAGTGTTCTCTAAAACTAGGAAAACATGTAGAGTCGAAGATGTAAAAACGGTTTGGAACGTCATTTGAACTGAGACTACCAGCAGAGTTGCTGGTGTTACAAAGAACCTGCGTTCTCATCGGTGTACATGGATATTTGCAAACCGTCCCCTTCCGATTCGCAGGCCGTAATGCTTCTTAATCGACAATATGTTCTGGAGCGAGACTGCTGTGACCGCGTGAGCCGAGCCATGGTAACGGAGCTGAATGTCCCGGATGCGCCTTCCGCTCATGGAGAGTCTAGCGCCAAGCAGTTCATTCGAGTGGCTGTGCAGCTGATGGAGGCCATGAAGGTGTATGACGTGTCTGTAGTGGCAGAACTTATGGCCCAGTTCATTGACGGTGACGAGGAAACCAGGTAAAGTTTGCGTGTTTACGTACGTCGGTATGTTTACTAGCACGTGCACTTGCGGTTGTTTTTGGTACACTTGCTTCAGGTTTCTCGTACCTGGTGGTTGTGCACCTTCCACGGTTAAGCTCATTCTATCGTGAGCTGCACTGTAGCTATCTAATTGCCTGTCAATATCTGTAACAGGACCTTTGTCCAGGAGATATTCGTACTGCTTGGAGTGCACGACCCTGCTGGCTACTTCGCGAAAGAAATGGATTCCTTTGAAGTCTGGGTAAGTGTGTTTTATTTTGAAATACTTGATACTGAGTTGATGATTGGTTTATTCAGGGAGGACCCTTCCCATTTACCTGATTTATCCATACCTGCCAATTGTAAAGAAAAAATTTAAGGCATAAATCAGTATTTTTCCAGGCATTTTTTTCTGCAGCTTTAGAAAAAAAAAAACTCTATTGATCTAAAGCGTACACAGTATGAGCGGGGCGTGGATTTCGGTGGTGGAGTGCAGTGCACGATTGATCAGGTTTTCAGCGTCAAATGAGCCGGCGGGGTAGCTTTGGTCTTTGTCGGGGGGGGAGGGAGTTTTAAATTGTTAAAGCAATGATGAAAGTGTCCTAATTTTTGTATTTCCAAACTTTGGCAGATATGTTTATCATATGTTTTTCCTGCACTGGAATTGAGGATGAAAAGCTTAGATAAGCTGCCTCTGTACGAAATGAGGAGCAAGTCTGATGTAGTTATTAGCGACAAGAAAATTAAACGAATCAAACCACGTTAAGTGTTGGGAAAGTTACATTGATGAAAGCCTAAATTTGAACGAACATGTAGCCTTCATAACATCAAAGACATATCCCAAGCTAAAACTGCTTAATAGGTTATCCTAAATCCTTAGCCAAGATAAATTTCTAAAAAATGAACATCTTTGCACTACAGCGCCACCTAGTTTTTAATCTTCAACTTTTAAGATTTTTTTTTACTTTTGAATGTTTTGAATACACATTCGTACATGTTTATTACACTTTTTTAAACACGTGTTTTATTTATATTATATCTACGCCTTATGCTGTTCCTGACTGGTTCGCAGCACGCAAAATCAGTCAGCCATATAATTAACAATTTTTCCACGAACGCGCGTTGGATATGAGCTTTTAGATAGCGGACGAGGTGCGAAGCACCGAGTCGGCTATCATAAGTTCATATCCAACAAGCGTGAGTAGAATAATTGTTTTATTAAATACCAAACACTGGATAAAAATCTCTCGAATTCTATTTTCTACCGAGTCGAGTTTTCGGCCATTTTAAGGGGAGATTTTCCATGATAAAAATTTCAGTTTCCATATTTGGACATATTGCAGTATAAAGGATTTATACCGTGAGTAGAGTGCCAATCAGATTACCAGAATTTCAATATCCAGTGCTCGGTATTTAATAATAGTTATTATGTCCATTTTGAAAATACTGCTGATTCCTGCGTTTCGAGTCTTAAATCGCATTGTTTTGAACAACTGACCGGAAGTTATACTTGTTTTTTCAAGTGGAACTGGCGCTGCTTGTTTGTTTAATTTAGGAATCACGCTTATGAAATATATTTTAGAGCAAAATGCATTCCACTCAGTTTAACTACTATTACTTATCTACTATTACTATTATTACGATTGTTACTCATGTGTTACTCGTTACTGAACAGGAAATCCCCGGCCGGAAGAGGAAGAGTCGTATTCGGGAGGTGTGCATTGACTGGGTGGAAAAATGGCTGGGACAATTCAGAAATCATATCAGAACCCTTGCTAGTAAAATCGGCCGGGCACAGTCGGGGCGAGTTGTAAAGTAAGTCGGTGTTTGTGCTTGGAATGGATGGACGATCATGCGCACAGAGCAGAAGCATCTACAGCTACTTTTATTTGATAAAATCGCGTGCCCCATCATCAACACCATTATTATTCCTACCATCATCACTACCATTGTCATTACTGTTATTATCACCACTATCATCATTTTTGTCATTACCACACCTTCACCGATGAAATAGCATTTCCATAACATTTGTCGTTGAACTTAAGGCCGCATTGGAGAATCCATATAGTTGTTGTTCTCACCGCACATACACGTACACACATACACACAGACCATACACCACACACACACAGAGACACACACGCACACACTTTACATGTAGCTAGTTAGCTGCCTGTGGTTGTTGAACCAATTTCTTCAGCGTAAAAGTAACACCCCAATCGCACCAGGGGGACCAAGTGCTTACAACTTGCGAGCAGTGCTTTCCATCACTTAGTGTGCTGACCTGTTTTTCATACATGTATCTGTTCATCACAGGGGGACCAAGAGCCCGCATACACCACCTTCAATCAAAGGTATACTAAAAACAGATGGCAAAAAGTCCCAGGTACCAAGATTTTTCTTTCCTTATTTTATGTCTTTTACTTGTGTTGCTAGTTTTAATAGTTATTAGGCTTTCCAAGACTAAATAATAGACACTTCATCTTCTCTTCTAGGCCAGTCCAGCAAGATCGACCGGCAGTAAGTTGTTTGTTATTCTTGTTATTTGAAGAGTTCAATCATAAAGCTTAGTTCATGTGCAGTTAATTGATAGTCATGTTGCTACTATTAAGGCAATAACAGTTGAAATTCAATGTAAACCGTTTTCTTGTGAAAAAGATCTCAAAAACTATTTAAAGCCAACTATTGTTAAAGAAATTGTTGGGACTTAATAATGTGAACTCGAAATGTCAGCACAATTCAAATTGTAAGGAAATATACACTGGAGGAGTCCCACAGCGGTGGGACAGCTGTTGAGATTTACACTATTGTTACACTGCTGTCCACACTAATGTCACAGCGGTGACAACCGCCACTAGTGTGACATTGATGGTAGTGACAGTAATGTAGGGAGCAGGGTTGCTAGTCTAACCCCAGGGTTGTAAATCCTGTTCCCTCCACTTTTTTTTCATTTTTTATATTCATTTTCTTATGTAATGTTATATATGTGGTAAATAAAACCGTTGAAACCGTTGAAATGTGACAGCGGTGCACGTAACTATACTGTGACGGCAGTGGCCTAGATAACGCTGTGACAGCAATGGCAGCAACATTAGCGTCTCAGCGATGTATACTGACAACGGTGCAACAACGATGGTAATGACAAGGCTCGGTGACAGCTGGCAGCGCTGTGGCGTTGTTGTAGCGATGTCAATTAACAGTGTTGTGACAGCGGTGTCCATATTAATGTGATGCGTTGTGCACTTCACTGCGAAAGTAGTGGCAACTGTCAGCGCTGTCACAGCATCGTCAGTTGCCATCGTGGTCCACTAATGTCCACATCGTGATCTCAGCACTGTTACTAGCGCTGCTGTCAAAACACTGAGCTCGTTCTCGCTGTCACAGCGCTGTGCAAATCGGTGTCTAACCGCTGTGAGATTCCTCCTGTGTAACCAATAAATAATAATAACAGTGGTGGTTACAATATAAATAACAACAACAATGACTGTTTTGTTGTTTCATTTTACTATATGTCTCGTCTTGGTGTTTTTTAACTTTATGTAATTTTTGTATTGTAATTGTAATTGTAATTTCTTTTTGTTACTTTATGCAGAGCCCCATTTAAACCAGCTTCGCTGAACTGGGCATCTTTTTATAAGTATTGTCCTAAATAAATAGATTAAACACTTGTTGTTTTGGCTTCTCATAAATAGTTTACATTTTAATTACATTCAAGGGTGTGTTGAACACGACCGAAGGGGATACATGTACGCAATGTAATATGAGGAAAGCACCGTGTCCAACGATGTTGATCCAATACAGTATGTGTAGCGGCGTAAAAAGGACGAAAAGTTGGGAGGGAGGGAAGCGGAGAAGAAAAAGAGATGTGTGATTCGAGCCCCTTTCTCCGTGTCTCCTCTTTTCTCGCT
>JAOBRG010053338.1:12656-37955 GCA_027574985.1 Umimayanthus nakama | reverse complement strand
AAACTTCTTTTTTAACGGTATTTTGTGTAAAGTAGTTAATTTTGTAAACATTATTGTAAACCATTGAAACAATGTATTATGGTATATTATATATTATTATATTATTATTTGTAAGTTAGGATTTAGTTTTGACTCATTCTCAGTCATATTCACATTGTACAGTGTTCAACAGTTTTACAATAATCATATTGTCATTTTAAATATTTTTATTTGTTCATTTATCTGTACATTTATCTGTGTAAAGCGCATTAGATCATATTCACATGAATTTTTGCGCTATAGGAATAATAAAGTTATTATTATTATTATTATTATTGTTTTGTTTAGGAATTCGGATCATTTTCACGCTGGATGAAGTAGCCTTTGTACAGAACTTGGTCTTCTATATTGAGGAAGCGTACAGAATCCCAGTGAGTTACAAGATTTAAATGGTTAACACATATTCACATGAACTGATGTTTGATGTACTTGTACTATAGGTGGAACAATACAAATTGTTTATGGATGATGATCTGCAGTGTACATGAAGGGTGCTTCTCATGGGTAATCTGCCATTGTCCCTTGGGACTGACTAAGCTTCTATCTTTTTGGTCTAACCTAGCTGTATCACAAACAAGAACAGGATAATTATGTTCCAAGTGTCTCTTCCTGTTGCTGAAACTCCCCAGCTAACTGGTGCTAGAACAACAAATCAATGGTGCATTGTATGTAGAAGTGTGTAGAGACATTGCTTGGAGATGGATGGAGGGGAAAAGTGTTTTGTTTTTACATGTACAAGGGGTCCAGTGGCATGAGCACTCTCCAGACTGGTAAATTTTGAGAAATTTGATCTTTTTGATCAGCCATTCCACTGTCAAAAAATTGGGAACCTGTCCCCCACAGGGGTTTCAAAAAGATGAAAAGTAGAAGTTGGAAACTGAAAAGTAGGGGTTGGAATTATTGGAGGGCCAGAGGCCTGAGCAAGGATGGCAGAAGGCACGAGTTTTCTCAGGGAGTCTGGGGGCATGCCCCCCCACCCCAGAAATTTTTGAAATTTAACAAGCAAAAAGAACCCATTTCCTTCATTTTGAAGGCCAGTTGTTGACAGGCGACACGACGATACACGTGACTTGATATTTCTATTCTCACAAAAGATTCGACAGTATGGAATAGCTCATATCCAATCATTGAAAGCATCTTATATTCAATACATACACTCAAATCCCTCGCCATTTTCAGAAAAGATCGGCAGAAAATTGACCTCTGTTTTTACTGAAATTTCAAAGCTTTCTTCTAGAGATTGACATAAGAATCAGTTTATACACATAGGGAAAAGCAACAACATTTTATGCAACTGAGTTCTGAGCATCTGAAAGGAAAGTAGACGTCGGAAATAAGGGTTATAAACGTCGCTCGCGAAGCGCGCCTTCTTGTTTTGAAACCCCTGCCCCATCTCTCTACCATCCCTGTTCCTCTTTATGCTTTTCATCAAAATGTTATATTGTATAACTGGTCAACTTTCCAGTAATGTCTCTTCTTCGGAGCAGTCTACTTTGATAAGGGGTGAGTTCTCGAAGAGTCAGCTTCACACCAAACTTTCAAGGTGAAAAACATTCGATGTCATCCCATGTTGATAGAAACCTTTACAGCACATAATGTGTACATTAGTTTTATTTGTTTGATGTAGTGATAGGGGGTGGATCCGGAGATTTTGGAGATATGGGGGCCCTGGAACTTGGAACCTGCAATTTTCTCGAAATAGCCAGAAAAAAGCAATTTTTGCAAACATTTTCACAGTCCTTTTCTTGTAAAATGTTTCCAAAATTTTCAAGGGAAAGGAAGCTCGGCACCTCAGCCCCAACCCAACCTCTGCACAGGTCTGGTGATAGACTTTTAAAGCTTATATATTTTTTTGTTAGTTTTGTTAACACGTTTAAGTTAACGCTATTATTTGTGTGCTAAACTGTAAAAGGACTATGGAATGTGGGAGCGAGGAGACAAGTTGAATCATGGCAATCCAGAGTTGAATGCCAGCTCTATTGGGGCAGCAAAGGTAAGCTTATTTTGGTGAGGCTTTGTTGCAAAAGGTAGTTATAAAGTAACTATACATGATTGCAGAGAGTACATGTACAAACAAAACATTCATAGGAATCATTTTTAACTGAACAATCTACATTGACTAAACATGGTTGAGGAAAAAATTGTGTTTTCCGTAAGCTTGGCAAACGAAATTTTTTCTCTTGAAAAAAGGTGCTGACACAGCTGCAGCTGCAGTACATATGTAGCTACATCGATTCTTTACTCAGATTCAAATAATATTATTAAAGTAACATTAAGAGTGACTTTATTGCCTGAGAAAGGTGATACAAGTTTTCCTAAAAGAACATTGCTTTAAGACCAAGTTGTAGAAAATAAATATAACGAAAAACATTCAATAGAAAAACACATTGAGAAAAACAACTTATTACTGTACATGTAAATTGGCCAAATTTTAAAATTTTAAAAGTCTTTCATTGTGTTATAAGTAAATATGTTGTATATTTATTGAGAGCTCTATTTGTTTGTTTACTACACGGGCTGTAGGGAGCCGAAGTTAGGATTCGAAACTGCCTCTTATTTTTTTATTGTTTTTGCTTTTGTTGGTGTCAATTTTTATTATGCGAGCCAATCGCGTGCGTTTTTGGTCCGGTCACGTCTCAAAGCCGCAAGCGCCGATGAGCATATTTGCATTTTGAAAGTGAATATCAATAACTCGGCTGGGGAAACGGCTGCAGGGTTTTAACGGAAAAGCAAGTTTGGAACACAGATTCCGCGTCTTCGCTCTCAGTAATTCGTTGCTTGCAAGACAAAGAAATCAATTAAATGCAGCCACACTGTAAGCAACCAATCTGACAAAATTGGTACATGTAAAAGGCATGTAATATCACTGTAGATTGCGGCTCCCATCCGGCTGCCTCGCGTGACTGGGCCAAGAAGTACGGCAATCACAATCAAGGAAGGTGAACGCCATCTTCGTCTTTCTCTGAACTTATTTTCCATCATAGATAGAATTGCCCTACATTCGTAACTACCTCGTTCCTATTAGATTTAGAGAGTTTTTGCCCACAAACCCCACAAAGGCAAGATAAACTTGAGCATTTTGCGCAGCCAAAACGACACAAGGTCACTATTGATACTGATGTAGTGCCGATTTTAAATTAAGTTGGATCGTTCGGCGGTAAAACGCGTCTCTAAGAAAACGAAACCTTGTGAAATAACTAGTAGGTGCATGCTTTTGATCAGATCGATAGCTTGTTAAGCGTTGTCCCCCGCCACATACATACGGATATTTTTTGTTGAGTTAAAACGGCGTAGTTGTCCTCAATATCGGGCAGAATTGTTTGGGCTAAGCATAAGACATGTCATTTCAGACGAAATGCCAGTGATTATAATGAACTTAATGACAGATTAAATCTGTTTGTCTGACAAGTTGTATCAGTTCGTAACGTCGCAACATATGGTTCAGCGATTGATAACACCTTCGGCAAAAGTGACACGGGGTCGGCAGTTGAATTGACGAAAATTCGGATACTCAAATCTTGATATACGGATCTTCTGTCAAAGCCCACAGCTGTTTTCCACTCGTGAAACAGCAGGATACAGATACTTTCAAAACGTCGGTCGGTTTGCTGCACTGAATGTTGATGTACTACACAGGTACATAGTTAGGTCCAAGATTAGATAAGCTGTTTAATTAGTGACTGTAGAGGTTAAAGAGCAACAAGCTGTTCTCTTTCGAATGTGCACAGGATAACCAAGTTCAAAGTGAGTATAGTAGCCTGACACGTCGTTGGAAATATAATTTTGAAGAGACATTGTAACATAATTTCGTTTATGGACGATATCTCTGAAACTGTTGAATCAAATAAACTCTACCTTACCTGAAGTGTTGTATGTGTCGTTGTTACTTGGTAGAAATTTAAAGGAATTTCGACGCTTTTTAGACCCTCGTTTCTCCCCCACCGAAGTATTCGAAGTACATGTATGCGTTGTTTCATTCAATTTGGTAACAAATAATAAGCATACGGCAAGGAACTGGCCGAGTTAGGCTGTAAATACAGGCTCTTGTTAATTTTCTTGTTGCATCGATTAGGCAGCATTGGAAGCCATGAATGGTCTGGATTTGTTTGGATCAGAAGGGGGCCAGTCATCCGTGATTCATGTCTTACCTGATGATATTCAGTCTTGTAAGGTGAGTCAAGTCCTTAAGATTATACTGTATTAAAGTGTGGTTTATCTATATACATTTGTGGTTCCGTTTGGCGGATATCCTGGTAGTTACAAAGTCATATGTAGTGTTTACAGACTTCAGATTCAGGACACCACCTCTTATGCACGTGTTTCCTGGTGATATTCATTAATCTACCATGTAAGATGAATTGAGGCAGATACTTGTTTATTGTTTTTATCTATACATGTTTATACTAGTTATGTAATCTGTGTGTTGTCTGTGAATGTATAAGGGGCGAGAGGATTGATGCCTGAGTGGTTGGTTGTGCATGACAGGTGCAAGATTTGCATTAAGAAACCATATGTACATACATTTCATGTATTTCAGCTGGCAACAGCCATATAAGGTAACTTTGGGAATGTTGTGTACAGCTGCGTACTTTGCTACGTGCAATATGGCTGTGGGTCGTTATTTTCACTGTGATAAAATTGGGTGTCATCTGTGACTTATAATTTACAATTTAAATGTTTAATGATGATATCCAAGACAAATCGTTTTCCCGATATGTTAAATAGAAAATAACAGGTACATGTATGGTCTTTGTGAATGGCAAGCTGTCGGTAATTTTTTTGGTGTGTGTGTGTACAAGTTTGAACATGGTTGAATAATGTTCATGTACATATTGATAAGACTGAGGAAGCTGCATTCGTGATTCAGTGCCTCAATGATAACTTCATTCTTTCCTAAAAATGTCACTTTTTAAGAAAACTCTCATCTTGTTTCACCAGGCTTCATGTACGACTATGGTACGCATTTATTTTATGATTATCCTCAAATAAAGCTGATTCTTGTACCGAACTTTCGCTTGTAAAAATAATAGAGAACAACAACTTACGAGATTTTTTCAATTGATCAAATCACTATTTATTTTATATATAACTCCACTTTCCTTAGGCAATCTTACAATCCATGTTACCAAAGGAGTCGAACTCAAAGGTAGGTAACTGTAGACGTATTCAACTGGTAAGAATGGATATCCTTAAATGTTTTTTGCGGGCAGTCACTTTCTTGAGTTTTAGGCAAGTTCACAGCTTTGAGCAACATTCTTTCATACAAAAGGTTCTTATGAAAAAAGACTGTATGCAGTTAATCAAACGTTGTGGTCTTAAAATCACTGACAGGAAATCGCGGCATCACTTCTGAGTGTGATTAGTTTTCCTGCATTTGCTGTGGAGGATGAGGACCTTGTCAAAGAGACCAAGGAGCAGATTGTGGAACAGCTTCAGGTATGTTGTGTCCCCCTTAGTATTGAACACAGAGCCCGACTTTTCTGTATAGGAGGACTTTTTGTTTATAGTTTGGGCCTCGTTAGCATAAATAGAAAAAATTCAACTTCAAGTTTCAAACAAACAGAGGCCACATTCTGAAGACCTATTAGGCGCAGTTATAAGTTTTCATTGAAAACTTCAGTGTGATACATTTCCGAGAAATGTCAAAACGTATAAAAATTTGTATGGCTAGATGGCAGCTTTTGCCATTCAACAAAACATTCTTTGTATTTCTGAAACTTTTCGAAACTTGTTACTCAAAAAGTACTAGGCAAATCTTGCTCAAATTTCCAACAAGTACTAACTGTGTCTTATTCTTACATTTTGTGGACTTTAAAATTGAAGTTTAACTAGGAAAAAGGTTTACAAGCAATTACAACAGCAAAGGGACCTCAGGTCCAAGTCAAAACACGAAACAAAAACACAAAGCTCTGTAAGGCAGTTTAAGAAGAACGAAAAAGTCTGAACTTAGAAGGGCTGATGGACAATAATTGTCCAGCGTGTGTGATCAACAGCTCAAGTAATATGATAAACGCCATTGTAGAATATACAAATGTACAGTAGATGGATGTGCAATATAGACACTGAGAGTTTTAAACAGTTGCCCTTAATACTTTTTTCATACATGCAATCACGTTGATTTCATCGCTTTCTTTAAAAGTATTTTTCTTTGGAAGTCTCCATCTGTACTGATTACAGTATTGTTTTTTTTATAAAACTAGGGTCGCTATGGTCTGTGTCGATTTTTAAGAGATGGGTACAAGACACCAGTAGAGGTAAGGCCCGTTTTACCTACTTCTACGCCCCAGCCGGTTTGTCGGTGTGAAAATTTTCTTACATTGTGCACACAAAATATATGTTGTTTATTGGCAAGAACGAGGCAAATGATCATACACAGGAATTTATCTCAGACAAAAACAAAATTCTAACATTCTGTTTACTGGAGAGTTCAGCAATACATCATACGGTCTGTCTGGGGATGAGAGGGTTAATTTCAAAATCAACGACGTTGTGGTCTTTGATTTCTAGTTGCCTTGATGTCCAGATACGTTGACACCATGAGCCTTTCTCTACAGTCGGATGCCATTTGCCTTCAAGTTTCCTTGCACCAGTGCCGTTTTCAAGCACTGTCAAAGCACCCTTTTTGAGCCTTGTTATTTCTCCAGAGCTAATACGGTCCTATCAACTACTCACGTATTCTTTATGTTGGAGATTTTGTTTGCAGTTACGTTTACCTTTACCCAAATGTGTTTTTTGGTACATAACTGTTGAAAAACTAACTTGAGTTAAACGTCAGTTAACAGTGTCCTTTAACTTTCCAATTCTAACAGGATCCTTTTAGACTGCACTATGAACCCGCAGAACTAAAGATATTCGAAAACATCGAGTGCGAGTGGCCAGTGTTTTTCACGTATTTACTTCTCGATGGACTTTTCTTTGACAACGAAGAGCAAGTAAGCGCTTTTCTTGTGTACCTTTCGATTGCTTTGACTAACAGGGTTCACGGAAGGGGAAGGTCATTTAATGTCACTGAAATTTAGCCTCATAACGTGGTTGGTGCATTGTCTACATTTCAGAATACGTTGTCAAGGCCAGAAAGAGTCGTGCAGCTTAGGAGAATTACCTAAGGTTGTGGAAAAACTGGAATATAGTTTTTCGATATTTGTGTGTTTTTGTTTGCGTGCAAGTAAGGATAGCAAAACACCTGGGAAAATGTATTTTTCTTCTTTCACGGAAAACGATGTACCTCTAACGTCATGGAGAAGTGGAATATTCTTCTGAAGTTTCAGTGATGATGGAAGACCAGCTGTTTTCTTCGTTGCGTCCCGATGCGTTTCTTTTTGCCTCAGAGTTTTCCACTCTTGCATTTGTATTTATTGTGTGTAAGAGATATTGCCAAAAGATCATTGTGCGACAGTTGTGGCAGTCTTCTGGTTGGCAAAAATAGTAGGACGTTAGTCAGGTCAAAATTCATTTTTAGATGTCACATGTAAAGTTTTTGAAATTGTTGTTGGTATTCCGTAATTGAATTTTAGCCATCTTTAACAGTGATATTGATTTGTTTCTAGGTATTGATCTCTGACACTTTTTGTGTTTTGTATGATTGCACCTACACGGGGGTTTCTCTTTGTAATACAGGTAAAGACCTACACCAAACTGTTGGAGTCAGTTCTTGTGAGGGATGATGCTGGATTACCGTTGGTTCCCGAGCTGTTTTATGTACCTAAAGACAAGGTACTCTGGCCATGTGCACTTCAGTTTACAACGAAGCTCTTTTAACAAATCCGGTAAAGACCGTTATTTCGTAACAGGGCCCGTCAGGTCGTAGAAACCGGAAAGTCGCGAAAGTTGACAAGTTTGTTTTTCAGGCCTGAAGGGTCGTGAAACTTTGATTTTGATCATGGAAAGTCATGCAAAATAAAAGCTATTTTACAATAGCATCGGTCAGTTTGGTTTTGTGCGCCAGAAGAGTAGTCGACTAAATTTGCGTACAGAAAGCTAGATTTCTATAAGCTCGAGATCAGTCTCGTGGGTAAATTCAAATTGTAATCTCCGAAAGACAACCTGCTTTATACCTTGAACCTGATAACTGTACTGAGAAAAGCTTATATCAACAATAGTTTTTGGTATGGCCAAGAAAAAGATTGTCGAAATTAGGTCATGGAAACTGTAAATGTTCAGTTTAGTTAAATTAGATCTATGCATTCGCCACACTAGTTGAATAATGCTGAAGACTGAGTATCAAAGCTAGCAAATCAATAAAATGTAAGCGGGATAAAACAGGAGACCAATAACTGATGGACGCATAATGATCAGCCATGGAGTTTCGAATGGATTAAATAGTATGAACCCAGCGATAATCAAAAGAAAAGTACATGGAACCATCATTAATGGATCTTGATATATTAGGCTCTTGCTGTAGGTTCTTCGAGGTTACTGAAGGTGGCCATGTTCTTGTTAATAGGTTAATCAAGAGAAACAGCAGCCTCACAGTGTAGAGAGAACGCGTGGGGCCTTTGTGCCCCACATGTGGGGACAGTCACTCTACATACTTGCCTGTCTACTGCAAGAGGTAAGAGTTGGTCAAAGGCCTTGCAAGGAAACAAGTTTCAAGGCCATATGTGATAGTTTGAACAAACGACTTATCCAAAATGGCAAATTAAGATCGTTCGAACACCACGAGGCGACACACAACCATGAAAAGCTGTGCCAGTGTTCAATGGACAACATGGATGAGGCGTGTTTTAACAGTTGTGCTGTACCACCATACAAAGTTTTGCGCACCCACAATATTCCCTCCTCTGCCTTACACTCGTAAAAACAAGTGTTTCCTGGGTTTCCAAGTCCCTTATTTGTGGACTACGAGCTTATCCCAGACTCTGGCGGGCTAGATATTAGAAATATGGTAGTTCAATTTGGACATACATGTATATGACAAGGGACATGTGAGTTTTGTTTTTCATATTTTTTGACAGAAATTCATAGCTGTTGGAGAAATTGACCCGTTGAATAGGAGACATTCTACAGCTAAGAGACCTGATGTTGTGGTTCAAGGTTAGTGTGGCTCACTCCTTCACATTAGAACAAATGACAGGACTGTATTGTTTTAGCCATAACATTATTACGTTTTTGCATACACTTAAAATACTCGCTGGTGGTTGAATTTGCTTTTCATTGTTCGAAGTATGGCCTTCAGTGAACGTACAGGTCAGTAAACAATGATCAGGTTTTTCAGACTCATAGTGGATTAAATATGGTAAGTTTAAGTGCTCACTCTGCGTCATTTCCAACTCACTCTGCCTCTCTCTTTCTCATCAGTGGCTCTCGTGGCTGAGAACGAAGACATCAGACGGCTACTCTTGGAGATGGATGTTCCTGTCCAGACCACCTCTGAAGTTCAGCCAATTGAGGTTTTACCAGCATCGGAACTCAGCAAGGCTTACCAACAGCTAGGTATGGTAGGGGCCGTCTATCCTTGACAACAAACAAAAACTTAGTGTTCCAATTTGGGCTTCTCGTGTTGCCTTTCTGTTTATCAGCAACTTTATCATTTAGTAATGTTCTGCAAAGTTTAATCATTTGTTATTTCCCTCTTTTTAGGCAAAAACACAAAACTTAAATTAACTGGAAGGTGAGCACGCCTATTATTTAAGTTGCAATTTTTTGGTTTGAGGTTGTTGTATATCTATTTTGTGGAACCCATTGGTTCTTCCTGCCGTAAAGTGAGCTCGTTGAGACATCAGGATTCTTGACAGTTTCAGTACAAAATAACCTTACGCCTATACGGTACAATAATTTTAGGTTGGGTTAGCCTGAACTTTAGAAGGAGCAAAGTCATTGTCACTTATATTTTAATGTGTAAAAATTCACACCATTTTTTCAAACCTCAAACATCGCGGACATCTAGAGCTTAAGTATCGTTTACTGGAGCTACAATTTACAATGTATCTTACGAGCATCATACTTGAATTCTAGCTAATTGCTAATTCCCGTACCGTAACAAAGAATTACCTAAAGGTTTTGCCTTTAACGTAAGCGCAATCACGAGATAGTTCGATGCATGCGTGAACTCCAGTTACAACCCTAAGATATGCCACGTCGTGTATTAAGTTTGTATTTCCAAAGAGAGCTGCTATTTTTCATCACTTCTTGAAAAATTGTTCGAGTATTACGGCCATGCTCATTAGCTGCCTGATTTTTATTAATACTTGATGTAAAGATCGCGAACTTGACTGCTCTCTGATTAAGTGATATTCATTGTTGACATTTTAGACCATAAAGTTAAATGTCCTATTAAAGAGGTAGAACTTTTTGCATGTGCCTTGGTTCCAGTTATTAACGAAAGTACAATGAAAGGTAAAGGAACATTCGAGAAGCTGGGAGATCACTCGTTTTTCCATCGTTCTCTCTCTGTACGCCTTAAGTGTTGTTTCACCTTCTTGCATGCTTTCAATAACACGACAAAGGTGCAGCATCTTCTTAACTGTAAGACTGACTTCCCGCCCAGGCCATACAACGACATTGGAGTGCTTGGCACGAGCATGTTGTACAGAGTTGGAAACTCTATCAAAGCGTTCACCCCACAGCTGATGGACTATCAGCAGTTCTTCTTGAGTTTGGATGGGGAATTCCTTGCAGACTCCATCAAATCATTTCTGGGTTACCTAGGCAATAACTGGAGGATGCTGGGAAGGCCAATATGCACCTGTATTGTCACCGATACCATGCTTGGTAAGTATGTAAGTATAACGCAAAAAACATAGTAAACTTTGTTTTCGCGGGTCGGTCCATTCAGCTGCGAGGCCTGTAACCAGAGGAACCTTCCTTTAAAAACAAACTTACAAAACTATATAATTTTTGTTATATACAATTTAAATTGCAAAGTATGTTTTGAAACTTAAAAAGCTCGTAAAAGAACCATTCTTTTTCCTTGCGTCGAAGAATAGAAATGATTGGTGTTGTTCATCATAACTTTTGAACCAAATGACGAAAACTTGTAAAATTTCTGTTCGTTTTGTTTGTCTGGAAGAATAGAAATGATTTGTGTCATTCGTTCTACCATTTGAATCAGTTGACGAAAACCCAGGAAATGACCAGTCATTTTGCTTGTCTTGAAGAGTAGAACAACAACAACAATAACTTTATTTGTACCACTTTCGTTTAACAGATTTTTATGTGATGAAAGTAAAAAATTAACTGGTTAAGTCACCAGCTTCCCAAAATAGCCCAAAGAGCTACACAAGTTGGGCAGCTTGATTGTTTTAAATATAATTGGAAATGATTGGTGTCATTCGTTCTAACTTTTGAACCAGTTGACGAAAATCCAGGAAATGACCAGTCATTTTGCTTGTCTTGAAAAGCAGAAAAGATTGGTGTTCTTCGTTATATCCTTTGAACAAGTTTACGAAAACCCGGGAAATGACCAGTCATTTTTCTTGTCTTGAAGAGTAGAAACGATTGGTGTTTTTCGTTATAACCTTTGAACCAGTTTACTATAATCAGTTAAATGACCATTCATTTTGTTTGTTTTGAAGAATAGAAATGATTGCTGCTTTTTGTTCTACCTTTTGAATCAGTTGATAAAATCTATTAAAAATATTCAGTGTTATTCGTTGTTCTTTCTTATTTTAAACCAGTTAGCGAGCACTCAAAAAATGACAATTTATTTCCGTTGTTTGTTTTGAAGAACAAAAATGACTAGTGTTAGTTGTCGTTATGTTTCAACCACTTGATGAAAACCCCAAATATTATCTTCACTTCAAGAGTAAAAACTTGTGTTTGGTGTTAATTACATTTCAAATTTCAAAAGTCAAAAATTGTCAAAGCAATTTTTTGAGATTTTGAAAAATTTAACTACCAACATTATTTTAAAGATTATTTATCTGTTTTTACTTGTCGCTGCACGAGGTTCTTTTTGCTTTCACAGAACGCTGATACTTCTGCTCATTTTGTGTTCTAACGTTTTTCGTTCACCAGAGGGTTCCAAGACTTCAAGTATTGCCAAGTTGATCAAGAAACTGAAGAGTGGATACATTTGTGGTGTCAGGTAGATTTATTTTCCACGTGTCGCTGTGCTCCGCTGCTTATATTTTTATCTTAAACACATAACTTAATTTAGCTGCTGCTTGTTCTAGGTGAGCCGTAGGTAGATCAGGGTGTATGACGGTGGCCAGAGGCCGACAAAGAGCTAACTGCCGACATTGTGGCGACAAGTAGAAACAATAGCTTCACTTAGTAAGAGATTCGATGTTTTAATAGTTCTTGTAAAGAGTAACTGTGTGCATTTACATTCGATGGAAGATTGTACGTATGTGGTAACCAGTTCAAGGAACTACAGTGTGTAACAACGTCAAATCTACCACCAAATAAAGTCAAGGTTCCCGCCTGACACCTAGTATGCTTGACATTAGGTAGCATAATTTATTTATACCTAACGAACTTTGAAAGAAGTACAGCTTGGTGTAATATGAAAGCGACTGTGTTCCGGAGACCTTGCTGAGTGGGTTACTTTGGTTAACTGCAAGAGTAGCAAAGCTATCTGTGAACTTAAGCGATTTTCTATTATGAAATATCTACTGTTGAGGCAGTCTTGTATAGTAATCATCCAACAATTTTCCTTCTCCGAGCAGTGGCTTTTTTCCCGTTGCCTCTAGGGTGCGACTTGGATACCTATCAGATTTCCTCAGCACATCATGCATTGCGACCCTGAGCTTTGTCAAAGATGACGAAGATATTGGTAAGATACCAACTAATATTGTAAACATTTCGCGTTTTTTCAGCTAAGAAAACATTTTTTATTACTAAACTTGACGTTTCTTTGACGCAGATTTGGCTTTTGAAAAGAAATTTTTTTAAAAACAGTCGCTTATAAGACTAATAAAATTGTGCTATTATAAGAATATGTACAAAAACTTCTAAGTTGCCGAGCTTCTTCACTGGGAGCCAAGCAAGAAAATGAAGTAATACAGGCATCATACGGTCATAAAAAATTACAGAAAGTCATGGAATTCGAAAACACATTTTGCAAGCCTGGAAAAGTCTTGGATTTAAGGAAAATGGCTGAGGTTATGGAAAGTCATAGAACTTCATTTTTTGGTGTAAGTGAAATGTTTCATGCTGTTTGAAAACTAGAAATATTCTCCTTATCATCAACCAAAAATATACCCCCAAAAAGCTGGGTTTTAAGCATTTCTTTGTCATGGAAAATTTTAATTGGTCATTGGTCATGGAAAAAACATGGCAAAGTAATTAGACTTCTGTGTGAACTCTGTGAAAAGGCATCTTATCTTTTTAATCATTGTTGTATTTAGCTGTACTACTTCTTAACTTTCGTGAACAAATCACTAATCCATTAAACCTGGTTTTACATTTAGTTTGGGTTGCCCAAATCACTCCGAACATGTCAAATAGCTTTTTAGAAGGATCTGTACGATCTAGGAGATTATTAGCTTCCACAAGTCTTCCCTATTGTCTGTAAGAGTCCGATCATCAGCAAAATTTCTTAGATCTAAAAAGTCCATAGCATTCTAGAGCGGATTTGGGTCTATTCAAGCCATCGCGATCAACATGATAGTAAGCATCTTCACAGGTTATCAAAGCTTAAAACTCGACTTTGCTATGTGTTTTAAGATGGACGTTATGTACGTGGTCTTGGCTTAGACATAAGGTACAATTAGCTTGCAAAATAATGTAATTGCGGGAGAATCGTCGATCTTCTAAAAGTGGTAGTAAATTGCTACTTTAGCTGAAATGAACTTGAACTACCTAAGACGTGCGGCTTACTTTTGTCTTGTGCGGATTCCTTCGCCGTTCTGTGCCCGTTTTCTTCTAGAAACTAAACTAAGGAAAGGCTGACCTTTCATACACGTATATAATGTCGTACAAGGAACAATTTTCAAAGACCAAGGTGGTCAGGGCGATCAAGATTGCCTGATGATAACCAAGCTTGAATGTAGAAGCTAGTTTTTGTCAAGATCGCATTGTTAAGTAACGACAGAAGCTAAAGAACACAATTCCATACAGACTCAGGGGTTGCAGCATGCCGTCTGGATGTGTTGAGACTCTAGTTCAGTGTTGCTAGTAATGTTTCATTTTTCTGTACTCCGACAACTAAGGAATGGAGAGAAAGAGCTTTATATCTCAAGATCTTTTGAAGGAACCATCTACCCGCGACCTTAGAAAGGTAAGTGGTAATTCAACTTTTTGGATATAAAGATTGTTTGCTGCATGCGCATGGACGCAATTTCTTGCACTCAGACGCGAAGTGCCGACTATTTAAGTGAAACGGAAGTTTTTATCAGTGTCTTACTATCGCTTCCAACTCCAAAGCATACAAAGATTAAACATACTTATTGTTTTGGCTCCTGAAGTATTTATAAAACGTGCACAGAGTTTCTGAAACTGTGTTATTAACCTTCTTTGAAATAAGTATGATTACTACATCAGTGCATAATGCACAATTTGCTGAGTCAGTGTTAAGTTAATATATTTTGAATTAAGTTATTATACTTAAAATTTAGAGTTATTGCTATATACTTAAAAAGGTTTATTTAAAAAGTCGATTATCTTTGATATTACAACATTGTACCTTTGGTTGTGCAAGATGTACACAAAATTAGTTTTAGCTTAGTCAGGAAACGCTTACTACTTCAAGTAGTAAGATAGTTGCAGCATAAGCTTTGCAGCAAAACTAATATTTAGATGCTTGCCTTTTTAACGTAGGAGTCCACTGGTTATTCGCCTTTTCGGCAACCAAAGGTAACTGAGTAATCCAAGCGTTATTTCAGTTCTCTTCTCAAGCCACGCTTTATCCATGCGAACTAAACTCGTATGACGTTCGTGAGATCAAAACTCTTACATCCTCATTCACAGTTATGTAAAAGACTAACTACTTTTAGAGTCACTCTTGGTAATTGCAATATCTATATCGATTTATCCCATGCCTTGAAAAAACAGCCAATCAGAGGCCAGGATCATGCCGTTGCATGTTCTGCAGTATGCAACGGGTAATATTCACTCAACCTTCCCGTCATGACTAGCTGCAAGCACCAATTCAGAAACGGCGGGAAAGTTTTTGTGCGCGCGTCCGAAAAAGCGTTAAGATCCGGCGAGCTTTTTTTCTGACTATCGTTCCTACAGCAATCGAGGCCACTTCCAAATTTTGCTCTTGAGTTTAATTATTTACAAGAAACTTCAACTCAATGAAAGTCATCGTCAAAAAAAGACTTAGACGGTTTCATCAAAGAGCAGCGTAATCCACGGGCTGCGACAAAAACAGCACAAGATGTGAGGAAATTCAAGACTTCTCTTAAAGCCGACCGTACAAGACAACAAGAAAGCTAACGGGCATCTCTCCCAGTAAAATTGATGACAACCTTTGTCATTTCCTTTTGGAAATAAGAAAAATCGATGGCCAGAACTATGACTCGCTAACCAGCTTTTGGAACTCGATCGATCGCTATTTGCGCGAAAACAGCTAAGGTTTCTCTCTTGTGGAAAGTATTGAGTTTACGAAGCACAGAGAATTGTTGAAGGCTAAAAGAAAACAACTAAAAGGTAAAGGGAAGGGAAGAAAAAAGAACGCAGCTCAGCCCATCTTGAAGTCGGAGAGAGAAATACTGTACGAAGAAGGGCATCTAGCAAGATTTATGTTTATTAATTTGAAAAATGAATTTTATTAAAAGCCCTTTTTTGTGTTATATTACTAAAGCTCTTGCATGTTTTATCTGATTGATTTTGAACTGTACGGTTTTCACTGTATTTTTACTTGTAGACGCGCGCGCTCACAGCGAGACTGTATCACTAATGTTTAGTGCCTTTCAAATTTGCTGCATTTTTCAAGGCATTGGATGAAATAGTTATGCAACACTTTCTCGTAGGCTACCGTGGAATATGCCACTTGTCACTTGTATTTTCTTCGTATACACACGAGCCTTTAGGCGAGTGTGTATACGGAAAATATAGGTGACGCGTGGTCTATTTCACGGTAAATGTGTTTGATCAACAAAAGTTGTTATGGTATGTTTTTCGCCTTTGGGATATGGTAATTAGCTGACGTTTTGAGCGGTTGCCCTTCGTCCGAGCAGACAGAACCTGCTCGTTTCGAGCGTTAGACAGAGTCTGCTTCAATGAAGGGCTAATGCTCGAAACGTCAGCTAAACACCATACTCCACAGGCGAAAAATATATATACCATATCGACTTTTGTTGATCAAACCCATTTATTCAGCGTACTCGCCCACGCAGAAATCCACAGGTTTTTTTTTCAAAAACAACAACTAGTCTTCCAGTAATGCTCCACGGTAGCCTACTCGAAGGCATTGCATAACTAGTATATACTTAATAGTCAGCTGTCCACATGATTTATAAACTCTATTGTTCCTTTAATAACCCAAGTATTTGTCTATATAATATCCTTGGAAATACACTTCTCTAAAATATTTTTGACAACAGGGTTCTGTTTGTTTAATTAACATAGCATGTATAGTTTGTCTGTGTGAGACTAACACCAAAATCGTATCCAATTTGTCAGTTTTTGTTTCTTGTGTTCCTATTTCTGGGAAACCAAGAAAAGAAAAAAACGAGGCGAAGGAATAACGGGGTTTATCTCACTTCCGTGTTAGTGTGTCTGTGTGTTATAGACCCCCTATTTCCATAAAGTTAATCATCACATCTCTCTCTCAATAACAATAAAAACAATAATAATAATAAATCGAGGTCCTCGATTCAACATATACGATAACATTTAGAAAACAATAGAAACACAAAACTAACCAGTAAGATTAAAACTAGTAAAAACGTGAAAACTTTAAAACAGTTGCTAGAAAAAGAACATTTGCCTGAAAACAGTGTGACCTTCAACGACTCAAGAGCTTGGCCATGGAAGAGTGAACCTTGCTTAAGGCGACATTATCCACATAACACAAACCAAGTTTGAATTGATGTTGTCCAACACATTTGGATCAGTCTTTGAGCTAACATTCTATCATAACCCTAACGTACTAACCTCTTGTTTTTTCTGGCGTCCTGTTCTGTTCAGCTTCGCAGTCCGGAAGCTCATAGAACTACTCAAGGATTTCAGGTACTAACACGTTAATTCACTAATAACTTGGTGAATATATTTTATTATCAAGATAACTATAAATGTACATTTTCTGTCCATTTTGACCACTCCAAGGCGGTCTAATATTGCTGTAACCGCTGTCATATCCTTGTCATCCTAATTGGTTTAAAGACGGCTGTGGCTCTGTCAACTCTTTAATATAATGCACGCTATTTACAACTTTATTTCTATAAATACGCTAATTAGTTAGTACGCACATTCAATATGACCTTGTTACGATTTGATCTTCGCTAGTTGTCGCTCGTATGTATGAGGGACATGCCTACGCTCGGTATCCAGCCGCTGTTCGGGGATGAGCCCGCGTTCTCCCCGAAAGACGGCTGGACGCGTGAGATTGAGCTTCACATCCATCACATAATCTTTATTTTTGCTTGAATTTGTTATAGCCTATTAGGCTAATTTCTCCGAGTGGAACAAAAAAAAATAGACAAATAAACACTAACACACTAACGCTTTGTCCACTTCGACCAATCAGGAATATGCCTGCCCAGATTGAGCAGGCGAAATAATTACATAAAGTATCTTTTCTTGCACTTCGAATATATTTACGCATTCTTTGCTTGGTACTTTTATTACTTCGCAGATTTTCAGGAATGTTTACATCGCCTTTTTAAACGTTCTACAGAAATTTAATCACTTCTTGACGAAACAAAACCATGGTTTATTGCAGAGCGGGAGAGTATTCATGACAAGAGCACCGAACAACAACTTGTAATACACGCAAAGCCACTTATAAAAATCTAAACATTTTCAAGCGTTATTTGCTCGATCAGTGCAATTGAAAAGTTAAAACAACTTTGATAGTTTATTGTTACGATTTATTACATATGCAAGTTAGTTTATATGGTATACGACTTTGTAGTGAACAAGTGAGACCGAAAATAAGTTTTTTTCTGGGTTGACAAGGAAGCTGAATACAGGTTTGATCAACAAAGGTCTTGAAACGTTGATATGGTATGTTTTTCACCTGTGGGCTTTGATATGTAGTGAACGTTTCAAACGTTAGCCCTTCGACTGAGCAGACGTTGTTTTAATCTGAAAACAATTACTAAGTATACGGCAAGATACGGGCCGAGCTAGGCTGTTAACACAGCCTCTTGTTTCCCTTAACAGTCGAGAGCTACGTTAAATGATGTAGCCACCAAACGTACGCTGCCTTATCATCCCAGGCATAGTAATTCTGTCATCTATACCTTTGAAGGAAATCATATTAATTTTTGCTTGAAACTTTATAAGAAATTGTTAGCTAGATGTTATGTATATAGACTTTTTTTGAAAAATGTGTAGAAAGCAACACCTTTGTAACATTTTCGATCATTGGATGGTAGGTGTACCATCTATTGTGTTCTTAAAAGGGTCTCAACGATCATGCAATTTGATATTATCAAAAAGATCTCTATTTCACGGACTACTTGTAGATAACTGATAAGCCATTTGAGAGATTGTAGATATAAGGACAAAGCACTAATTTGAATGTAACCATAGCAAACGGCAAAGTTAACAAATATGCACCACAACATCACAGTTTATAGATTACTAAAGACCAATCCTTCGTTGTCTTGTTTGCTCTGCAAATGAGTTCCACTTTAGAACTACATGAAGGAGCAAAGAAAGATATTTCACTGATCGTACTAACTACTAGGTGTTAAAAAGACTGATCTTGTGTTCCAAAGTACTTACGTTCATTTTGAAACACTAACGACAATAGTTTTTTCTTTCATTTTTATCGGAAGCTTTGTCTTATTTCTTAATGTAAATAATTGTATGTCTATTATCCATAGAAATACAATTATTTACATAAAATGGAATGGGCACCTGACTAGATTAGCTTCTATATAGTAATTTCAGGTGTCCATCCACTATAATTCTGTCCTACCTATCTCATATTATTTTAACTTATTGTTTGAGATTGTGGAAATAAAATGATTATTGTTGTTGTTAATACATAACTAAATTTAATTAAGACACCGTAAATAATTTTTTGATGTGAACAAATCAAGTGTTTGAACATCAGTTAACTCTGACAACTTTATACATTTCTAGTTATGAGAATTGATTTTTTGATACTTTGAAATCAAATCAATAGGGGAAGATCTTGTACATGTACATCGCTCTGTGTAATGTTGTAATGAACAATTTTTTCTTTTGCAAAGACTTGCAAAAAGGTGACAAGTTCAGTGTAACACTTGCTTATACCAAGATAAATTTTGGAAAGCGATGTCAGTGATAACAAATACATCTGTAGAGGACATATCGGAAAAATAAAAAAGTCAGCCATAGCCCACACACTTGCAAGTGGTAAGAACGATTCGCATAAGGCAAGTGTACAAGTTAACGTAAGTTGTGTAATTTTTTGTCGAAAAGGGCTATAGATTATTTTCTTGAGTTGTAATAGTGAAATTGTGAGGCGCCTTCTTGGACATTTTTCAAGGTTGATCTCCTCCTAAACTTACACTTGCACATTTGTTCTTCCGAATTTGTAATGGGCCAGTACAGGTTTTTTAACTCGTCTTCTGTTAAGTTTCTTGGGGCCTCCACAGACGGGACAAATCGTTACCGATGATAATTGCTGTCGATAACAGTAAATGATCGATAACTAAAAATCCAATGTGTGTTCCAAGCCATCGGTGACAAACTGTCAATAATCTAGTCTTGACAACTAATAAGTTCTCCTTTTCGAAAGGATATAAAAACTTTTATTTTCGACAATGAACCGGCTGAGTTAGTCATCGACAACTAAACCTGTTTGCAATGTAATGGGCACGATTAAATTTTTCCCCCGTGTGTGGAAGCCTTTGGTGTGACCTCACTGGCCAGTTTGGCGTGTTTCAGAGTCCAACCCCCTGGCAGTCGGTGAGAGCAGCGGTCAGAAAGAGATCAGTGCATGGCATGGTGCGAAGAAGTAGAAGTATTTCCGTTTATCACGAGTCCAGAGAATGTAAGTCGCATCTTGTTAGTATAATATGCTGGTCAATGCTTTGCCCAGTAGGGGGATTTTATCAGGGCTTCAAGTATCCCTGTACCGTTTTTCCTATGTTTCCTGTATTTTTTACATTTTCTAATAAGTCTCTATCAATTTTCAACTCCTATTACCATTACTTATCGTCATCGTTATAATAATAATTGTTGTATTATTGTTTCTTAGTAAAATTGCACAGGTGATTGTCGAAAAAGGCGCATGCTAATCAGTCGTATATTTTCAAAAAGTTTGCTGTTTTTGTTTTATTTTCTCGAATAATCACCAGTGCAATTATACCAAAACAATTAGTCACCTCAGGCTCTGTGAATATCGACTATTCGCCGATACTCACGTCGCCCTCGGCGACTAATTGTGAAATATTGTCTCGTATTATATTAATTTATATATTGTATTATATTATGTTGTATTATGTTATGTTATTTTATACTGTATTATATTGTATTGTATTACAAATATTATTTTACATTATTTTATGTTATATTATATTATATTACAAATATTATATTGTATCATATTATATTTTATTTTATTATATTGTATTGTATTGTATTATGTAGGTTTAACCCATTTTAAAATTGACAGTTATTAAATCATACTAGTTACTCGTTCACTGTACACAATAACCTCCGTTATTACTATTTTTTCTATTACTGTTATTTAATATTATTGTTAATTATTATTACTATTATTACCGGTTTTATTATTATTTTGTTTCTGTGTAAAGTATTGTTCTTGTATGTTTTCGTCATCAAGAATACATTGGTCCTAGCGCATTTTTAACTTTCAAGTTATTTGCTAGGGCCAGTGTCTATATATTTCATTATAACACATTAAATTGTACAAAAAAAGTTCATGTAAATTCCAGACACAATAAAAAAGATTCTTGCTGTTGTTATTGTTAGCCCTCAAAAGCGACCCAATCGCTGAAGATGGCGGCAGTGTAAACGCTTGGTCACCTCAGCGGTCTCGCACGATGTCCATGGACGTGGAAACCAAGGAATACATTCAACAACTCGAGGAAACAGAGTCAATTCATGAACAAGCAGACATTCTGCACTTTCTTTACAACAATAAGTAAGTTGTACGTTTTGTTCTTTGCCTGATTTAATCATTGTCCAATACTGATTAAAATCTAAAATTTGCGTTAGCTTCTCTTCCACTTTTTTTGTTTTAAAAAGTGGTGTCTTTAAATTAAGAAATGGTCCATGCTTGGCGTGCGTCTATTTAATGGAGCCGAAACCAGTTGTAGAATTGCACACGTTTTGGGTATCCTACTTATGAACAGTTACTGGTTTGCATTTTATTTCAGAAACATCATAGTAGTCTGTACAGTTTCAATATCGAGTTATGGATGCACGCGGGAAGTTGGGAGAGCACGAGAGAAGCGGTTGAGTGGCACGAGGCGAAGCCGAAAACTTCTCTAGCTTCTCGAGTGCTCTCCCAACTTCCCAAGTGCATCCATTTCTCGATAGATGCACAGCTAAAGCACGGATCACTTCTTTTAGAACAATGCCACTTTAAACGGAAACTGATAAAAGACAGAATTCTCCTAAACTATTCTGAGCGTTTTGATTGGTTGAATGCAATCACGCGATTTGATAGACGCACGGGCGTGCGCCTATCGAGATTTAGATGCACGCTCGCGTCATTCAAAAAACTCGCGAAAAACTGCCAGCTATGTTCTAAAGTGATTTAGAATTCTACTGTGATGGAATTTTGTTCTCTTGATTTGCCACATCAGGGGCCTGGAGTTCGACACCAATCTTCATGGTTCTCCGGGAACTACAATCCAGAAGTTGTTGGACGAGCTATACGAGAAGGTATCAAGTTATTCTGTTGTTATTCCTTTCAAAATTCATTCGATCATTTAGTTTCTCGTTTTCATTTAGAAAACGTTTGGTATGTGTTGATCACCAAAGAAATTAAAAATTTACGGTATCGTGGACCATTAGTTATATTTTTAAAGGTGCGTTAAGCGCGTCAATGTCTTGATGAGTTTTTGAGTTGGAAGTGCTTTTTTAACAAGTTCAAGAAAAACAAAACTGCGTCATATCCGAATCCAAAGAGTTTCTTGAGATTCTAAATTTGTTAAATTTTTGGCAAATTTATTCTTTTTTGTTGTTTGATAAACCCGATCGCGCCTCGGGCGGAAAAGTGAAGAGCTGTTTTAACCTACGTCTGATACCTTAATCAACTGTAAAAAGAGATCCTTTACAATCCAGGTTTTGGGCTGAGGCTGATCTTATATATTTTGAGGATTTCAGCCTCAAATGGTGTTCTAAGTTTACTGTCAAACATAATTGTTAATTTTGTGTGTAAGGCTTTACACAAACTAACCAGAACTAGAAAAACCCTTAAATAATAGCAGCCACCTTGGCCTGCAAGAAGAAGTATAGTAATAAATCTAAAAGATTTAAGAACAAAGTTGTACACTGTCGGCGATGTTGCTCTGACTGAAATTTAGCCGAATATTAAGCAATTTCCATGATTTTGTGCAGTATCAAAACAAACTGCGCCTTTACTCAGCCTCGGGATGCTCTTAAATGTTCAGCGTTTTTAGCCTCACGTTCTTGTTAAGAAAGGTTCTGGCGGTTTACCCCTCGGTCAGTTTTGTGTCATACTTTGCAAACCGGCTTTCGGGACACCCTGATTTTCCCAAAATTCAGTCAATAAATAAAATGTCTGTAAACCAGCATTAACCGAAAACAGAGAGAAAAATGAGAGCTCGTGGTTGTGGGGGGGGGGGGGGGGGGAGAAATTTCTTCGGTAGATATGCACGGTAATTGTGTTCTGGTTTTTAAATGCCTGGCTAGTACATGCTATTATTAGGGGTTGGAAGCGGAATCTTTTACAGTGTGATAATTCGTTATTCCATGATATTTTTTGACCAATGATTCATGATTCATTTATAGAATTTCTTCATGATTCATTTGTGCTATCATGAGACAAAAACTCAAGATTCATTATTTTTTCCATGATTCATGATTCACTGCCTGCGAGATGATCACTTTTTTTTAGCCGTGATTCATGATTCAAGATTCCGCTTCCACCCTCGATATTATGGTAGTGTTAACTGTGTTGATTGGTTTGTGTAGGCATGCCAAGTAAAACTGTGGTCGCTCGTAAGACACACGGCTGGTCTACTAAGAAAGAGGGTCGGGGACATCACTGGGGTGAGTGATGGAAACTATTTTTACTATTAAGGTTATAGAATAGTTAACCATGTGACATATATCGCCTCACGTCAACACGCAGTAGGTTAGGAAAAGATGAGATTACAGTTTCCACAACCGTCCTCCAAGAGCAAACCACATCGTCCCAACACGACCCTGAAACTGTTCAAGGCGGAATGCTGGATCTGACGTTGGCACAGTTTGAATAATATGGTTATCAAACTTGCCAGTTTCTTTGTTATGTGTTTTGGTTTTGTATTGCTTTTGTTCGTTGGCCTTGACCCTGCACAAAACACAAAAGGTATTGAATGTATCTAAACAACTAACCAGTAGAAGTATTTTAGTTCACACGCAAAACAAACCAGTGTGCACGGTCACGATTTGTTCAACATAGAACAAAGCAGCTTTGTTCACTCTTTGATTTTTTTGTGCTTCACAGCCAGCTTGTTCTACCAACAATGGTTTAAACGAACCTTATGAGAGCTAAACGGCGCTTCTATCAGTGACACAAAACAAGGTTACTTTAAAAACATGTTTAAGAAAAACAGTTTTAATGTTCTGATGGAGTTTTTTTTTCTCTGTTGTCCCATGTGCTGGTTTGCGCAGTCACTCACAGACCTGTTGGTGAGAGGCAAACAAGTGACCATAGGAATTCCCCAACAGGGAAGAGAAGAAGTTATTGACAGGTAAGTGCAACCTTGTTTCTACCACCTCAGCCAAAAGTCTCAGGATACCCTCAGAAGAAACGTTTTCCCCGCACCCACTGTTTCATTGTTCCTTCGATGATGTCGACTTTTCTTCCTGTGTTTTTTCGAAAATGCAAGCTATCTTGGGCAGATGGTATGGGGGAAAGTAAGTCGCTGTCCAATGCTTTTTTCTTGAGGCTTTGGATGCTTTTTTCTTTTTTCAAAGAGGCTTGAAACTTGTCGTTTTGTTGGCAAGAAGTAAACAGTAAGAATCTAAGACTGTTTTTAAAACGGAAACTTCTAAATAAAACTTGCCGACCGTGTATCTTGGTTAGCATACGCACTACAGATTCTTCTACTAAAGGATTTCAAAAACATTAGTTGATCAAACCCTTTATTTGTTGTGTCATTTTGACTGAACTAGTGTGTGTGTGTGCTTGCCTTTTCAGACCATATCCACCACAGGAACTCAAGAACATAATATTCAGTGTCTTTGGTGAAGATATCGGAACAGCTGTTGTGACCCAGGTATTTGATTTTTTTAAATTTAGTGATCCATTAGCTCACGCGTATCAACTTTGGTTTCATGATCAACCTAGGTATAAATGTATTCTGGCAAACACTGAAACAATAGTTTCATTTTTACCCTTTACAGGAACTTCTTGTTTATCTGGGTGTGTTTGCACGAGGTGATCCAACGCTTTTCAAGGAAATGTTACGCTTACGAGTTGGTTTGATCATTGAAGTAATGGTTGCTGAGTTGGCGCGCTCCATGGACTGCTCAGGTGATAAGTTTCCCCACCCCACCCCCCTCCTTCAAAAAGTACTGTCTTATAATCTACTATAATGTAGTATCAGAGCAAACTAAGGAAACAAATACAGACTACTGAACCACATAATAGTATTCTACTCCCGGATGGAAATAGATTTGTCATCAGTTGTTTAGTTTAAAAAAAATCAAGTCAGTTGTGTACATCTCGTACTTTGCCAAGGGGGAGAACAAAGCCTGTTGTAGAATTTTCATCTCTACTGGTCTTTTTTTTCACCTTGTCGAAATGCCATTGCCGAGCCTCGTTTGTTGACTGTTTTGTAAGTTGACTGGTGCTTCCGAATACGCAGCTTTTTATATCGAAATTGTTTCTGGTACGTTTTGTTGCTACTATGGGCGTCACCAATCCCCTTGTTTATTTCTGTTTTAAAATAACATTTTTATTGTAAAAATTTAGGTTGATGATGCTAAAGTGGTGTTGTCATTATGTGTAACAAAACAAGTAAAAGTAACATTCATTACATTAAAAATGATAATAATAATAACTTTATC
>JAOBRG010053338.1:0-10689 GCA_027574985.1 Umimayanthus nakama | reverse complement strand
ACCTAGCTCAAACTCACATAAACGGTATACAAAACAAATTTATTGTTTATATTGTTGTTGTTGTTGTTGTTGTTGTTTAAATACATGTACATTTCATTGTCTGGTTTGATTTGTTGCAGTATGTATCTCGTCTTCTCTATACATTTTATACTGTGTTTCATTCTAGGTTTCGATATATTGAAAAACACGTTACGCCTACGTTATGTTACGTTTCATCTAACATTCTGTTTTGAGAGGATGAGAGGATGAGAAACCAGTTAACAATAGCAGCATTAGTCTTAGTATAAGAGATACAGTGCACGCTTTTTCTATAAGAACAAACTTTATAAGAACACCCGGGCTGAGATCTGCACAAAAATTAAGAACAATCACCAGGCTAAAACTTTGATCAGAAAAATATAAGAAATTCATTTAATCCTTGCACACAGATTGAGATGTAAATGAAGACAAAACTTTTCAGAATTTAGCTTGGTCGTCGGGCGCTGGAAGAGTGATAAGCAAGCTTGTCGCGTTCGCGAACGCTGCAATGACGGCTTCAAGTTTTTTCGCTGGTTGAAACAATAGCAAACACATATTTCTCAGTGCCATTTTACATGTATTATTCCGCGCAAGTAATTCACTGTTTAAAAAGCTTCAGGGAAAAAGAACAATTTAGGAACAATTTTGAGGCTGAAATCGCCAAGAAAATAAGAACAACCAAACCTCAGCCAAAAGTTAATCGCTCTTATAAAAAAGGCGTGTAATTTTGATATCCTTGTCATTATGAGTTATTCCATTGCTCTTAAAACATTCATGAACTTACTTGATAAAACCTTTATAATAACAAAAATAATAGTATTAACAACAATAACAAAAGTTACAATAAAAATAATAATAATTATAATAGTAATTTTGTTTTCCTATAAGTGACTAAAACATTTTCGACCGTGTGGTCATCTTCAATAAGATGATAGTGATGATGATAATATGATGATAATGATAGTAAGAATATTGATAATAAGGCGTGAAGAAAATGTTAGTATGGCATAATGATAATTGCAATAAGGCATAAGAATTACAACAGTATTACACTGAATAAAAAGCTTAACAAACATATCTAAAAGGATTATTACTTAAGTATGTGTGCAAAAATCCGACTATGTTTCTAAAGTATGTAATAATCTACCATCTCCTTGCCTTAAGATTATCGTACCAATTCCCCAAGACTATACTAACTACAAAATGCTTCGCAGCAACGATTTCTCCTCCTTCCTTACGTTACGGAGGTCACTGGTTAAAAACATTTAAATTCGGTCCTAGAAATTTTTAAATCTTCTTGCAAACGCTGCATTACTTGTTCATTCATTAAATAGAACGCAGATCGTAAGGCCTAGGCAGCTTTTGCCAAAACAACGACCACTTGTAGTGCACAATTTCTAACATCGTTTATTGCGTCACCTGTTCTTTGTCCAACAAAATCTTTGTGGGAGAAACAGGTCGAAGGTTGGGTGGTTGCTTCACGAACATTTCTTGTCAGTGAAAAACAGCGAAGCAGCCTCTTATTCTACCTCGAGGCCGGACAATTTAATCTCCAGGCCACACACACCAACACGAGGACATTTGTGAAATCAACCTACAACTGCGTCGCTCAAAAAAGTTTGTTCTAGTTTTCGGTCGACATTTTAGTCTAGCTGAATTGTATGATCCCCATCAGTGCACGTCATGGCTTAACGATGTTAGCACATGTGAAAAAAGCGTAAAATTAGTTTCATAATCCTGGTAAACGCTTTGTCTTAAATGGATGTAAAGGATTGTATAAAAGCCCTGGCTTGAATGAAGGTTTTTGCTTATCATCCCTGACTCGTACTAAGCGTCCTTACTGTACGATTTTCACTCCTTATCTCATTTTTTTTCCGTTTTGCGTTAAATGTGAGTTGGCGCCATTTAATAAATAAAAACCCAGGCTTGAATAAAACTTCTTCAGCAATATCCATGAATGGATTTAAGCATTTGTACTGTACAACTTCTTTCACTCTTTATTACTCTTTAGTCCTTTTTGTTAAATGGCAGTTGACGCCATATAAAGTATAAAAGCCGTGGTTTGAATAGACGTTTTTGCACAACCTTTACCAGGGTTAAACATACGTAAACATACATTAAATATACAGCTCTTTTCTCTTCATTGCCTATTTATGTTATTAGATATGCCAGGTTTTATAGATGCTATCTAAATGAGGCTTTCATATCATCAGTGAACGTGTTGAAGACTTGCTTGTGACTGCTGATGAACAGTTTTTGCATTGCACTGACCCAAACTGACCCATCTATCGTGCCCACAGAAACTCTCAAGTGATGGTCAAGTGTTGGGTCATGAGTTGGTAGGTCATGACACTGAATGGCACCAGTGTATTACCATAGAATGCTATTGCAATGGGCATAAGAGGGGTGTATAATGTTGCAAAATACTAGAAAAGTATGATTAGAGGTCAAAGTCTTCGAAAAGTCCTTGAATATCACATCCAGTTAACAGTGGCAACCCTGAAATAGCTTCTTGTTCGGTTTGGGTTGCATCCTATCCTAGGTCATTGTGGTTGTCAAACAACCCATACAGACAAGTTACATCTCTCGAGCTAAACCTTAAGGCCTGTGTTAAACGGAGGCAACATGTTGGGACAACATCATCCAACATTGTTGGCCACAGTTTGTTGTATCCGTTTAAACACCCTGTTGGGCAATATTGGAATGAAGTTTGATTTCTGTCAAACTTTTTATCCAACATCGGCCAAAATTTTTCTTCGAGCATGCGCACTTGTGGACAGTCAATGGTATCTAATCTATCCACATACGTCGAAGCGAGGGCAATGTGATCCCAGAAGGCACAGTGCTCGTATAAAGAACCGCCATTTTGTTTGAAGTCAGAATTTTGTTAGAAAGGTGATCGAGTACTCACAAGGAAAGATTTTATTTTCGATTGTAGGATAATCTTTTATCAACTGTTGTGGTAGTGTTCCGTAAGTAGTTATCATGTGCAATTTAGGAAGACCAAGTTTTACTTAAATAAAACTTGATCAAGCATTACTTTGATGGAACTGCATATAATACCCGAGTACCTTCGAGTCTTGACACAAGACGGAGTATTTGAAAGAATTGTTCAGTTGTTATTTGCTAGCAGTTTATCATTGCGCTGTACAATTTGTAAACACCGATAATATTAAGCTAATAAAAAAATTTCCGTTTTTTTGGTTGTTTATTTAATCCGTGTTTCGGACATGAGTTCGATGTTGGATGGTGCTGGCTTCGTTTGAACACTAGTGCTCACAACACTATCTAACATTGCCTGATATGTTGCGTACAACAATGTTTGGCAGTGTTGCATCCGCTTAAACGGGCCTTCATATACCCCATGTATGCAACGTAGCGGAGTTTATCGTAACATAAGCTTTATGAAATAACATAACGCAATGTGGCGCACTGTTATGCATTATTTACACGCAAAATTTAATCTCGCGTCCTGATGTAACGTAACGTAACGTGGCATAACGTAGCACGCATAATATCGTTGCATAACGTCATCACGTGAAATTCAAGTCATGCAAATATGCCTATCATATTTAGTTCTTTCCTTTGTTATCATTTTTAACGTAGTAAAGCTTGAAAACAAAATAAACTTATAAAATAATAAAGTACTACATAAAGGATTTGTTCCTGAAGTTGTTGTGCGTCAGTAACGTGTTATTTTGTTACCCTAGTTAATAGCAATAGATTAACAATTAATGATGCCTGTTATTTTAAAAATATCTTCGAGCTTGTTTCTACTCGTATCACATTTTGACACACTGACAGACAAGATCAGACAGGCATACGCACAGTCAAACAAACAAACATGAAAACATAAAAGCAGAGAGACAGGCAGACAGACAGACAAAACAGGTTAGCAGAAACCGAAAACTGTAAATAAAAACCCTGGTTTTTGCCAAAATTATATTTGAAATTGAAACTCCCAAACCAACTTGAGGGGGTAGGTCTATTGTTTTGCTTTGAACGATGATTGGAGGGGCATAAAGTTAAACGACGCTTGCATGTCAAAGGGGCCATAGAAACAGAGCAGTGTCTTTACTATCTCACTGATCTCCTTTCAGCACATCAGCGGTCGGGGGGAGGGCATCACCATGCTTGTGCTAACTGGTCTCAACACTGACCTTACTATCTCACTGATCTCCTTTCAGCACATCAGCGGTCAGGGGGAGGGGATCACCATGCTTGTGTTAACTGGTCTCAACACCGCCTTTACTATCTCACTGATCTCCTTTCAGCACATCAGCGGTCGGGGGGAGGGGATCACCATGCTTGTGTTAACTGGTCTCAACACTGACCTTACTATCTCAATGATCTCCTTTCAGCACATCAGTGGTCGGGGGGAGGGGATCACCATGCTTGTGCTAACTGGTCTCAACACCGCCTTTACTATCTCACTGATCTCCTTTCAGCACATCAGCGGTCGGGGGGAGGGCATCACCATGCTTGTGCTAACTGGTCTCAACACTGACCTTACTATCCCACTGATCTCCTTTCAGCACATCAGCGGTCGGGGGGAGGGCATCACCATGCTTGTGTTAACTGGTCTCAACACGCCTTTACTATCTCACTGATCTCCTTTCAGCACATCAGCGGTCAGGGGGAGGGCATCACCATGCTTGTGTTAACTGGTCTCAACATTGCCTTTACTATCTCACTGTGTCTCTTTTCAGCACATCAGTGGTCGAGGACCCCATCACCATGTTAGTGTTAACCTGAAGCCCCCTCCTGGCCGGCAGAAGAGTAAGTCAGATGATGAGGATGAGGACTCGGGCTCCGAGGATGAAGGCAGTGAGCGTGATAACCGGCTGGGCCAGTGGATCCGGAGGAGGTGTCTGGACGGGGCGCTTAACAGGGTCCCAGAGGACTTCTACCCCAACGTGTGGAGAGTATTGGAAAAGGTTTGTTCCCTTAGACAGAGTATCCGTGGAGTCCCAAGAAGTTTTGCATTTTTAAGGTCTTGTATCCTTGACGTCTTAAATTTGCTAAACAGTTATCGGTTCTCACAATCAAGGTTTGAATTGTATTAAAATTCTCTGAGGCAAATGACAATAATTACAAGTTTTTGTTCAGCAGTCGTCCAGGTTTTATTACATACCCTTATATATTTTGATACTCTGGTTTTACTTCCAAAACAATAACCTGTTAAAAGGTACTGTAGATATTCTGTGCACAGCGTTGAAAATCTCATACTCGTGCAATTTTATAATCAGGTTCTACTCGCCATAATAATGTACTTCAGTAATAGTATCTCTAATGAAACTGTGGATACTCTGTGCATGTCGTTGAAAATCTCATTCTCTATAATTCGATACTCTGGTTTTACTTGAAATAGTTAGTGATGAATCAATACTTTCTTTGCAGTAGTTTCTTTAGTGACAACTGCAGATTATTCTTAACAAAGAGGTCAGCCAGTGGTTAAACATCAAGTATGTGCCATTGGGCGCGCAAGGAATGTTGGCTAAAAATGCTAGCAACCATGATTCGTTGTAAATAGAAACTTTAGATTTTTAACGCTATACACGGAATAGGTCGCTGCCTTGCTCACTCGGTCCAGTCTCACTCGATCCAGGCTCACTCGCTACGGCAGCAATAAAACACTGGTTATGTAGTCTCCAGCTTTTGAATGATTTCACAACTGGTGCGGTTAGCAATCGTGCCTTTGCAACGTAAAAACAATTTTTTCCAAGGCAATAAATTTCCTTGGGAATGGGAAGAAAAGTCGTTCAGTTTTGCTCTAAGCTCCGTTCGGTTCGGCTTGCAATACGCAAAAACAAAAATAAAAAAACTTTTTTTATGACTTGGTGTTTAGTGAAACAATTGCTTCACTAGCACTCGTTGTATATGACACGGTTCCTGCTTCGAGCTTGCTTAAAACCACAAGTTTAGCAGAGTAACGCAGTTCTTGGATATTCAAGTGAGTCTCGGGCATTGTTGTGTCTCAAACATTTTAGGGTTAAACTTCCTGGCTTCTAGTCAGCTACCTTTGCGTCCATTTCAGTTTTGCGTAGGGGAAGTAGGGCAGATAAAAAAACTCCTTTTTTCCTCTTTTGGGACGTTAAATGAATTTAACACACCAGTAACATTTGATAACTTAATCTTTGTTCTCATCACACTAGTTTAATCACTGCCCGATTTTTGACTAGCTTTAATTATGAAACCTTCCGCTTTTTCAATTCTATGGTCGTTCCTTTGCAGTGTCGAGGAATCAGTATTTATAGGCATTTCCTTCCACATGCGATGGTAGAAGAGGTAAGAGCACGTTTTAAACTTTTGTCTTCCTTCGTTACACTGTCACTAGCCACCGTTCAACATAAAATGTCATGCCTCCCCCCTCCCCCCACCCCAACCCCACCTATCCATGTCTTTTGAAGGAATTTAACTTATTTAAGTACTGTTGAACTGGAAAGACTTGAGTGAGGATTTTTAAAAAGATATTTAGCGGGTGTTACTGTTTTAGTTCATTCGGTTTGAAGCTCTAGAGCTTAGAGACATCACCCGAGAAATCCCGGTCTCCATAGTCTTTTTATATGGGATATAGAAACTAACGGCAGTTTACAGTTTGAAGAGCGGAGTGGTCCAGTGACGTAGGTTGTTGATTGGCCCATTGAGGGCATTAAAAGTAGTAGGTGATACCGACACGTAAACAACCAGCACCAATTAGTACCACCAAACTGTCATTAACTGTCTCTTACTCGTTTTCAAATTTGATGGATCGACTGAAGTGGAGGATTGGGATAACTATAGAATTATGGGAGGTAATCTCGACACTGCAGACTGCGCTGAAGATCCAATTTTTTTCTTTAAATGGGGACGCTTTTCAATTTTACCTCTTTAGTTTGCGAACACTTCCCGAAATGCCAGTTTTTCGAGCAATTGTGCCGCTTAAATCCCAGTTGTTCTTAAAAGGTTTGTAGGTAAATGTGCCTTCATCTTCTTCCCGCAGATGACGCCACGCGAGTTGAAGTTCGCCCTTTGCGTGGAAGCGGCGCTTAACCGCATCCAGGAGCCTGAGTACCGGCAGCTGGTGGTGGAGGCGCTGATGGTCCTGGCACTAGTCATAGAGAATTACCCGGATCAAACCCTTGGGGAAACAGTTGACGTGGACTCGCTGGTGTGGGACGGTTATCAGACATACCTCAATGACCAAGTAAGAAGCTAGAGATTTGTCTTAGATATTCAAAATTTAAAACTCCTGCAGAATTCCCTGCCCTAGGGTTACGAATCCCCCAAAATATATACTTAACCCTATCTACCTGACAGTGACCTCCCTATGCAAGGTAATCAGAAAAACTCGCTTGGAGGAGACTCGGTCTTGCAGGCCACTGTCGGAGGCACCAGGAGCTCTCTTCGCACCACCTTGTGTTATGGGAGCCAACCCAGGGTATGCACGCGCCGTCCGGAAAGACCCTTAAAGACATTTGTGCACACCCTCAAGAGTGATGTCGAGTGGCAAACACGGCTGAGTTTGCTGCCTGCATGACAAACCGTGATTACTGGGCTTCAAGGCGTGCAGCTCGGCTGAAAACGCTGTAGTTAGTTAGCAATACCTGGTATTTGGGTTATAAGCCACGCCCGAGAAAAAGCCCCCTCCCCCCCTTTAACACCATCATAAAGAATTCCGCCGTGGCCCTGCCTTATAAAGACCACAATAATAAATCGAAAGATAGGAAGCTGCAATGCAGTGAACATAATTGTAATTATATCAAAGACAGTAATTGAGCATCAGACACTTCTTTCAAAATAATGTTGTTTTTGTTGTGACGCTCAAAAAATGTCTTTCAACAGAGCTATAGTCATAGTATCTTGAGGTTTAATTTATTTATTTCTCAATCAATAATCAATTAGTATCTTCTCATTTCACAAAAAGTGTCTCGGGACAAGCGAGAAGGACTCATTGGTTTTTCTTGATTTAAAAAACTAACGAGAAACAAAACTGTAAAGTCATATGTAGCCCGCCATTATATTTACTGTTGAAAACGTTGTTTTTTTTAAACTAGAAGTTCTAAACAGCAAGTTCCACTATAGAAGGGACTGGTCAGACCGTTAGCTCCTTTAGTTAGCACGCAGCCTTTGTGCAGCGAACATCTCCGATTTTAAGCTTCACCGATTTCTCACGTAAAATTCAAAATGATGTAAAATATCGAAGTTGGAGCAGTCAAGATAGCAAAAAGTTACAAAACAACGCAAGCAGTCATTACCAAACCACCATCTTTTCACTATGTCTTAATTTCTTATGATATGAAGCTCCACTCTTTAAAGCTCATTTTTTTAAAACGAGAAGACTATCACACTCGTCGTGGTTGCAAATTCGAACTTTAAGTTAAGAGTTTTGAAGCAAGGAAAGGAGGAGGGGCTTGGCCTTTTATCACGGGACTTCTTGTTAAATAACCATTTATTACTATTTTGCTAAAAATTCCTACTAAGACAAATTGTGTAAAATAAACGTCTGCGTTCGGTGTCAACAAATAATGTTTTGGCAAGTGTTGCTAAACGTTGTTAGAGAGCTTCATCCTTTTTTCTACGTTTTTTGCGATGCTGTTGTGGTTGTTTCAAAATAAAATTCTTTCTCGCAAACTGTGCTTGCGTAACTCAATCTTAACCCGAGAGCCAATTAAAACAACTGGGTCGAATTAAGATATGTGGCGCGTCAAGTTGAAGCGCTGTAAAATTTGTTGCAGATCTGCTTGCTTCCGCACCTTGTAACAAAGTTGTGTAGCTTCGGTTAAGTATGTGGTGTGTTTTAGGAAACTGTGCTTTCGTTTTCAATAGCTTTCCTATCCATGTAAGGAATATAAAGAACTGTGGACACTTTTGTAAGTCAGCTGACTCTTTCCTCGAAACCACTCCACCAACACTTATGTTTGCAGCATGTTTTGTAAACATGTAGCTCGCCAACTGTTTAGAATACAATAATGTAGTTGTACTTCAGATTTTTAGCTCAATTCTTTTTAAGTGTTGTAACCAATAATTATTTGCAGGCAAAGAGCCATTTGCTGGAAAAAAACTGGATTGAAATTGACATTATAAGTATTCTTGTTATTAGTTTTGCTATTATTTGTAATGCGCGCAACAACAGGTCTCAACGTGTAACGCAACATTGTTGCACAGCAAGTCGGAGCGAAGTGTTACTTATATTACCACATCTGTAAGGACATCAGTCAAGACATGAATCAATATTTTGTATTTCAGATCAACCTCAAAGGAGACTCTACCATCTGTTGTGCACGGTCTGTGAATGATCGCATCAGTTGCGGTGGCGCACTTGGAATTTGCCGATACTTTTACGACACGGCACCCAGCGGGCGCTTTGGCACCATGACGTACTTCTCAAAAGCTCTGGCCAGCAGAGTGAGTGGCTTGCCCCACATGCCTGAGTGTGTGATCAGCTGATCGTGCAAGTAAGCCTTGTTGTGTTGGGCCTGTCAAGGCACAATTTGTGCCAAGGTTTTGTAAAGCTACGTCAAGCGGAACTCAACATTACGATCCTAAATAAACTTATTTGTCAATGCTGTTCATAAGTAACCTTCTCATTTTCAAACGATACTTAAGCTCCTGGGTAATAGAGCTCAGTTCTTCGCTGACATGTCGTAAAACTGAGGTCGCTTTCCATTTCTGTTGTTCTGGCCGGCCGAAAACAACTGGTTCTGGTCAGTTTGCAGGAAAGTTCCAAGGAGCGCTCGTACATTTTTCCCGCCACAACTCTTCAAAGTGCTGTGCTTTGGCCGAACGGAACGAGAGACTGAGTGAGCGGCTCTGATCCGTGAGCAGATGCTGTTCTGAGAACTGGTTTGTGCCATTTAACAGCTGATTGTTCGGCTAACCAGACCGGAGGAATGGAAAGCGGCCTAAATGAACCTGTTTGTGAGAGTTGTTTCAACAAAAATTTCCAGTTTCCCAAGTTATAAAGCTCCCAAATGACAGAGCGTAGTTCTTCATTGCACCTTCGGATTGTGAAAACGACGACATTCAGGTGAAGAGCCGCCATCCCGACTGATCTTGGTTAAGTTAGTGAGATCTGAGTTATCTTGGTGCATTTACGAAAGACAGGACTCAAATAGCTGTTAAGAAATGTGCAAATACTTCAAGTTCTCTTTACCCGCATAAAGTCTCTGAATCTACCGGAAAAGACCCTGACAAGTTCTTGAATCTCATGTTCAGTTTAGGATGGGTACCGTGTGAAGAGGATAAAAAGAAGACAACTTATTGATTAGTTATAAGAATATCATGGGATTAGCTGTAAGCATTTATGTGTATTGTTTCGCGTTGCGAAAGCTGAAGATATGTTTCCTCCGCCAGTTGTTATGTTTTGTTTACGTGTTTTCAATTCAGTTTGGAACCACAAGAAAATAGAAGAAGAGAAACACTTTTTAACGTAGTTAGTTTCCTGATACATGTTTTAAGGCATCGAAAACAATTTACCGTTTTATCAATTTAGACTGATAGCCAGAGCTAAGTTATTTATTTTTTGCTTTATTAGTTTATCTGTTCCCGGTCGGGTTTGAATCAGCCATTAGAGAGATTATACACGTAAGCGCTACACTTAGCCTTTTCGGCATATAGTTAACAACTATCCCCCGAAGTGGAGGTGAATAGTGAAATATATTCTACCGAGCCGCGAAGCGGCGAGGTGAA
>JAOBRG010053227.1:0-21762 GCA_027574985.1 Umimayanthus nakama | reverse complement strand
CCCCCTCAGTGTCGGTGCCTAGTGAAAAATATTCACCTCGCCGCTTCGCGGCTCGGTAGAATATATTTCGCTATTCACCTTTACTTCGGGGGATAGTTGTTAAATATCACACTGCTCTATTCTGTTCTACTTTATACTGTGCTGTGTTGTATTACACCGTGTGCTATACCATACCGCACCAACGGTTTCTGTTTTGAAGTGGAGTTTTTCGGGGAAGACAGGCCGTATAGGCGTACAACCTTGCTTTCCTACTCTCACTTTGTGTTTCACTTAGCCAGTTTTGATGTTCGATCAGAAATTGTCGGCATTAGTAAAAGCGTTTTGATTTAAAATTTCAGTTGACTAGTCACCATGATGGCAAATACTGTTTTTTATATATTATTGTTGTAATAACGTTTTGTGGTTTCGTAATGGCCACTATTATCAGCCTGGACTGAACAGTTCTGGTTTTCATTTTTTTTAAACCACCAGTAATTTAAATTTTCCAAGCAGCAGTAAAACACCAGTGCACACTGTACAGTGCACAGATTTGTTTTACGCCACGCAGTAAGTTATTTGCAAAACAAAAGAAAGCTTTAAAGCAGTTTGGTCTTTCTGCGTTTTGCAGGCATCTGAGAAACTTATTGCAGAACTGAACGAGACGTGGGAAGAGAAACTCCGTAAAACCGAGGCTATCAAACAGGAAAGGTAACAGCTCTTCTGCATTGTACTAACTAAAGTTGTATCCTATAGATTTCAACAGATTCAGCAAGGAACACGCCAGGTTTAGTCTTAGATTTCTATATGCGATTACAGTTTGTTCACTTTTGATTATCTACTTTTGTAATGCAGTGTATCGGAATTTCTTCAAGATTAAGTAAAGTCAGTGCCTGAAAGCGTTTTATGATAGCATGTAGTGAGATTGTGCTCAAGAGAGTAGAGTTTCCTTGCTTGAATTCAAATCTTACCATTATTGAGTGTGAACCAAGGAATAAAGTTAAGGATCTCCCCCCCCCCCTTCGTTGCACGGCGCAGCTCCTAGGCTCAGTTTACATGTGTAAGCTATATTTTTCTTGTCGTTTTGTCATAGTACTTTTCTAGAAACGTGTACATTTTTTATAGTTTTAATGGAATTTATAAACACTTTTATCTATTTCGAATTGTGTTCGGCTTACAGAATAGACTTAATACTAAGTGAGAGCAAGTAGAGTATATATGGTATTAAAGTAATTTAAAGAAAGAAAAAGTTGTTTTAAAGAAAACAAATAAAATGGACAGAAGTTTTTGTCTTTTGATGTTTGACATTATAAACACGTAGTTGGTATTTACTGTTTGCAGCCTTGATATTAGATTGTTCCATTTTTTTGTAATGACTGTCTGTTTTAATTGTATTGTTATTCTAAATTAAACCGTTTTTATTAATCATAATTTTGTTTAGGATTGTTTTATAGGATTATGCCATGCCGTTCCATACCATACCATATCATATCTCACCATATCATACCATAACAGAACATACCACACTACTTTTTATCACTTAAAACAAAGTTGTGTTCTATTCTGTTGCTTTTATGTGTTAGTTAAATGTAATTTGCAGACTGGTAGATAGGAGAGTGCAGCAAGAGTACATCGTGTTACCAGATCTATTACAGGGCGTAATTATCACATTTTCTGTTTTGTCTTGCAGAGAGGCCATGCTTGCCGAGATGGGAGTGGCGATAGGTGTGGATGGCCACACAGTGGGGCTTTTCCAACCAAAAAAGGTGACCGAAAGAAGTGGACACTGTTTGAGTTTTACTTTCTGCTGACGTTATGTGTAACAATGAACCTTTCTAATTTTAAATACCTGTGGGACTTCAGTTGTGGCCCTCGTCCCAAGTTAAGGGCTGGCAGACTCATTATTGTTAAGAGCTCCAATCTTTCTGTACAATTCGAAACATTTACATTAACCAATCGCTTCCAAAGTGTTCAATGCTATGTTACTGACGTTTGATACTATTTAAGGATAATTTTTGCATTTAATCTTAGACAGTTTTCTTTGTATGATTACAGCCTTTGTCTTTACAACGATTCCAACGTTTATTAACTTACATTGCTTATGTTCACAAGTTCATTAATGTATAGTGGGGTAACACATGTCCCATAGCAGAGGACATTCTCGGAAAGATTAGGTCACGTTTCCCTGTTTTTTTTTAAACCATACTATGTTGATATTTTTCAAAGATCTAAGTAGACTGCAGCGTTGTACCCCTCCCCTCTCAATCTTATGTGAAGATCTTCCATACTGCTTTACTCTAATTACAAGAAGCACCAAGAGGAGTTCTGGTGGTTTGTGTAATTTTAAATTCTCCATTTCGCTAATGCAAACTTTTGTTAGAACTATTTCCTTATATCCTGGAGAAGGTAATGTTAAATTATGGTCCAAAAGTGGCCGAGTAGTGACTGTTTGCCCCCACGTTGGAATGGATCAAGCAAAGTTAAATTTGCGGAGTATTTTGTTACACTGACCTGGTGTTTTTCCACCCAGAAACCTCATCTAGTGAACCTTAATGAAGACCCTCTCATGTCGGAATGCTTGCTGTATTATATCAAGGAGGGGACAACGCGGTATGTGTAACTTTTGAACCGTTTAGTTTCCTTTTGTTAAAGAAAGCTACTGCACTTTAAAGGTGGGTAACAAATATTTTATTTACCAAGTCCAAGATGACATACGGTTAGTTCATTCCTTAACTGTTGTCTCTGTTGTTTTCTTCAACACTTACTTGTAGAAATTCTTTGATATTGTCCCCATTATCGACAGAGACTTTGGCCTCGGAACCATATGGATGTTTTCTTATCCACAGTGTCTTGACGATAGGGTGGTGGGGGTAGGAGGGGATGGGGGGAGGTAGGAGGAAATGGGAGGGTTTCAAGTGATGTAGGGTAGGAGGACATGGGGTTGCTTGGGAGAACGGAAGGTATACTTAGTGTCCGTTCTTGCTGCTGGTTCATTACCAGTCATTGTTTGCTCTTTCTCTGTTGTGTTATGACTATAAGGGTTGGCCAATCGGGAGCCAGAAGCCATCAAGACATCCAGTTGAGCGGGACCAATATTCTGGAGGAGCACTGTGTATTTGAATGTGAAAATGGTTTGTATTCTGCGAACCTTTGCTCGTTATACAATTTGTAACCACTTTTGGATTGATAACATTATAAGAAAACCTATTGTCAGTGGCGGGTACAGTCACCTTATAATAATTATATATTTCAATTAAGAAATTGCATTCCACTTTCGTTTCGATTTTCGTGTATCTTTGTTCGTTCAGTTGTATTTACTGGAGATGAAAAGATTTAAAAGTTCTCCTCAGTTGTCAGATTCCTTTTTATCTCCCAGGGTTCTCCAAAAGGGCCGGCGATTTTCTCCGTGTACTAATGCAGTCTGATTACGCCTGCTACAAATTTTAAATACCTGTACATCTTTTTTGGTACAACGTTTTAAACATATCTACTATAGAAACAAAAAAAGCACAATAGCTTTTACATTTTGTGAGACATTTCGTTGACTTCTATCTCAATTTTGTAGCTGAGATCGATTGTTTATTGTCATTAAAAAACAAACGTACAAAACTACAATGTTTTAAAATCGCATGCGTTCAATGCGACGAGCAGGAGAACCGAGAAGAGACTAAGTTTGAAACTGATTGGCCGCTTTGAACACTGGGTAACAAACATGGCGCCTGAAACACAAGGGCGGCAATAAAGCACTTTAAATTTGATTAAACTGCTAATCCTTCCTCCGAGGGTGTGCATGCTTTTGTTTATTTTTGAAAAAGAAACTGTGCATGAAATACAAGGCCTTGCGCGCTCCTTGTGATACAAAAGATAGCATTGACATCAAAGGTTCCGACTTTCGGAGACAAATAAAAGGGAAGTTTGAAAGTACAACTAGTGAACTACGAGTCCTCGTATTTTTAATTCTCATCGGATCGTCTGAAGTTTTTCGTCTCACATTTATGATGTTTTAGCTTAAAAAGATGAATTTTCTACTTCACTGCATTCACGTTTGGTCGTTTGTAAAGTCCGCAACGAACGTAGCCTGTCTTGAATTTTTACAGTTCTTAATAGTTTCTTTGGCTGCTGCAACAAACTGGCGTTTCAAGTTGAACTTTTACTCGATTTCAGAGAGTAAGGATAACCAATTTGACTCTTTTTGAAGAAAACAAAGAATGAGGGGTTTTGAAGCGAAAACGGGAGGGCAGAATGGAAACGACCCCTAAAACGGCAGAAGTCCGTCTAAAACGGGAGGGTTAGAATCTCTGTGACATTGAGCTACCTTTTCAAGTGTTCAACTCTCTTATTGTCGTTGATGTTTGCTTGTATGTTTTCAGCACTTCATTTTTGTGCTGTTCACTTTTATTTTATCTGGATATACATAGTGATGGTTGAAAAAACTGATGGATTAGGATAGAATCCGAGTGACAAACCGTGTTTTCTGCAGTTTTGTAACTGTTAGTACTGTTCATTTTCAGTGTCTTCAGTGTCTTGTCAATATACTGATTTTGTCGGCCTTGTAATATTACTGAAAATTATGAAGTAAGAATATTTAAATAAGGCTGTTTGAGAAACTAATTTAAACTCCTTTTGCTTACTAAAGTGCTCTGAAAAATACAGAATCTGTAGATATAAGGGTTAAAGATGAGCAAAATTTTCCGGGGGAGCATTCCCCCCGACCCCCCTAGATTTTCAAAGTTCTCGACCTACTACAATTTTATTTTCCTTTTACTATGCCTACTTGGGAGAACATTAATCTCCAAACCCGAATCCTTTCTGCTTCAACAAGATTTAGCTGTGATTTAGCCGTGATTGAATGGCGATTTTCGAAAAATCCAGTCAGTCTCGTAAAAGGTGGAAGTGGTCGGGATATGCTCCAAACACTGGAAACATCCATTTTTCAAAACTTTACTAGGGAACATATCCACTTATTCCTTAGTACAGTATAAAGTATCTTTAGCTTTCAACGCTAACTGTTTAATATACACTTTTCGATATCACAATTGTTTGGTACCCGTCTACTTTATCTTCAGTACCCTTCTACTTCAAATGTTAATGAATCCCCTGTATTGTGTTTCTTTTTACCCATCCTTTTCTTTCTGGGTGTAAGTTATTTTTCCCTATAAGGTATGTCAATGATTTTATGAACCCTGTCAGAAAATGTTTCTGATATTACTTTAGGCGTCTGACATTGCTTGTTCAACAAGGTTGGACGGATGTTCAAAGAGAAAATTTAGCCAGTCAAACTTATCCGAGATAAACCAACCAACTACAAACGAAATGTTTGACGTGCAAAAAATTGTAGCATTTGAAACGGGGGATCAAAGAAAATCAGGAGTGACCTCATGTGGTCTTTTTCTTCACAAAACTAGCTTAGGCATAACCTGATAGTAAAATAGCAAGAGGTATGTGAATAACGTTACTCTGTGGGTTTTGGTTTGTATTGTATGTTGTAGGAGAGGACATTAGTGGTTGCACGTGTTAATATTTATAAAACACGTTTGCTTCCATTACCTGCCTGCACGACAAAGATCTTTCTAGTTTACAGACAACAATTACTCATTGTAAAGGCAGAAACAACCACATGAGAGAGACCTATTCTTTGTGAAAACAATCTGCCATAACATCATTAAGTCCAGCAATCCGAAGATTAAAACTTTTTTTTTCTTGCGCTTGCTCGTGCGCTTGCAAGCCTCAAAATTTTCTGGTGAAAACGGAACATTACGCAATCGCAGGCAATGTCTTGAGGACTAGTTTTTATCAATCAAGCAAGGCACTCGTTCCAGGTTGTCCTTGGGTCTGAATTATAAGAGCAGACAATATGTTCAAGGCAGAAGCAAGCGGTTCTTATGCTCGTTTCATGGTTCGTTTTCAAGGATGCAAGGAGCTTATGCTTGCTTTAGTTTCTGCCCATGTTCTTGCTCGTTCATAAGAACTCTGGCTTTACGAGTTAACTTTGGTTGAACAGTATGGTTGATTGGATTGTCAGTTAGTCGGGGAACTTGTGTTCCAAGGCATAAAACCAATCTATAATTGCTGTATTGAAACCAATTCTGCGCCGCGAGTAAGCTGACAGCAGATTACGCTGCGAGAGCCGGTCGATTTCCAGCGATCCTTTAGATATAGATACGAAAGGTTTAAGGTCCGGTTGAAAAACGTCAACGAGATAGTGTAGGTTGAAGCTGAACCCTGCAACCTTGATTTCGAACCTTTAGTTTTAAATCAGAAATAGTTTGTAGTAAGCTCGTTTTGCGTATTATTCAGCATCAGTGTTCACTGCCAATTTTTACTCCGTAACTATTTAAACCATTGAATGCCTCATATTTCATGTTTTTTTGCTACAGGAAGGGTTCAGATTATCCCCTGTCCAAACAGTCGGACATTTGTGAATGGGAAGTTAATCAGTGACTCAATTCATTTGCGATCAGGTAAGCTAAACAAGTAGATGGATAAATTGAACTTGAGAAGCTGTTGCCGTACATCATGAGGAAAGTTAATAAATAAATGTTATCAAAAGAGAAAATAGGAAGGTTTGCATTTTAGATAATTTTCTCTAGTGCTCATACGGTAATGAAAAATCATAGAAGGGTAGAATTTTGAATTAGCTTTTCCAACGCCTAAAAATTGTTGAATTTCAGCTAGTTTTGCCAAGTATAATTCTCCGTTTCAAATTCGTGAACAGTTGCCACAAAATTTGATCTGTCTAAATCGCGGGGAAAACATTCTTATCAGGGTAACTGGTGCAAAGTGATTGAATTTCATTGTCAAGCAGTTCCCATATGTGAATTAAGAAAGTCTGTTGTTCCCTTCAGGTTATCGCATAATTTTAGGAGATAATCATGTTTTCCGCTTCAGCCATCCGGATCAAGGTGAGTATTTCTGTTCTAGTTATGCGGGATCTTAAAAAGTCAAAATCTTGTTTTTGAGCTTGTGTTTTTAATTTTATCCAGAGGTCCTAAAACTTCTTGACTTTTGTTCAAGAAATATTTATCGTTTTTCATGATCAAAGTTTGAAGGCTGTTTGCATGTGGAAGGAGTTCGTTTGCTTTTCTTGTTTTATCCCAAAACTACTGTTGCATTACAGAACAGGAGTGTTATAAGTTACTGCGGAGTTTAACTTTGAACAAAGATTGAAGAAATGTTAGGTCTTAAAGTTACCCAAGTTTGGTATTTAGAAAGTTCTTTTGATGCAAACAGCAATTCTTACAGGTTTTCGTTCGGAAATCGATCAGTATTTGTAACAAGTTCTTGTTCAGCAATCGATCAACATCTGTTACAAGTTTTATCAACATTTTTTACAAGCTTTTGTTCAGCAATCGGTCAACATTTGTAACACGTTTTCGTTCAGCAGTCGATCAACATTTATTACAAGTTTTATCAAAGTTTTTCAAAGTATAGCCATGTGAACGTGTGAGAGTAGATGTCCAATCAATACCTTGAGTGTAACAGTTAAAGTAACATTTTTTTCTTTTCTATTTTTTTAGCACGAGAAGAACGTCTTCGCCAGTCTCTTGAGAACATAACACAGCTTACAGATGGTAAGTTTCTGTACCTTGCCATATGTTCGTGTTTGTTCTGCACTCTTGGATATATGTTTGTTCAGAAGTTTGAATAATCTTCTCGTTTAGCATTCTGATTTATGTTGGTAAGCCACAGGAGAATCTATAGTGAACTTATGAAGTACAAGAGTCATTTTAGAGACAAAAAATAGTTTGTATAATTTTTTGGCTTAATTTTACTCTCAATCACTGAGAGTAAAAACTTGACTTGCGCTTTTTTAGGTTGAGAAACGAAATATAATAGATGTAATAGTGAATCACACGAGCAACTTTACTTAAACACGTTCTTATGGATTGTTAACATTTTGTGGCATTTCTTTGAGGTGATAATACATTAATTACGACTTTGTTAAGCGAGGATAACACGTGATAGTTGGAAATTGATAGTCGTTTGGCCTTCTATAACAGTCCACATCACCGACCTTATTTTCCTACTCTTATCGACAAGTGTGTGGGTTCTTCTAAGTTCCTCGATTGAACGTTAGTTGAGAGACTAGACCAACGGCTTTGCCTCCCTGTCCACGGACGGTGTGGCGAAAGAAGGTCGCCCAAAGCTCAACCCTCGACCAGGCCGAGGATTGATCCCGGGACATTTTGGTTGGTAGCCAGAGATCTTACCAACTGTGCCAACCTCGCTCACGTGCACAGGTGGGACAGGGGGTAGGCGGGAGTGGGCCCAAACCTGTGTGTCCTTGAGGAGTGTCAGTAGTGTTGTGGTGTGTGATGGTTCTCTGCGCTCTTAACACAATAGTCTTCCCTTTCAGTCATGCAAGGTAAAGTCATTGAAGGTACTGAAGAACCAGTGGACTGGTCTTTTGCTGTGCTTGAGCTTCTTCGCGAAGAACAGGGAGTGGACATCAAAGAGATGAATAATAGGTACACGTTACATTACTTGCCTAAGCCTCTCCCATCATGCCCCTCGTGTTTGGTGGGGCGCTAGCCATCCGAACAGAACTCTAGATACTATATGTAGATTGGTGTTTGCAAACCAAATACAATGTAATTTTTGCACCGTTTGGACTTGTCTAAAATCGTTTCGCCACATTCAAAAATAATTGCTCCATTTCGCCTTATCTTATGTTGTTTTTTAAAAAATATACCTCGTCTCTATATCTACATATAAGTAATTTGTAAAGTTTTAACATGGTTTTAAAATTGTCAAGCAGAGTAGCTTCTTATTTTTAAAAATTACTTCAACAGTACTTGGTTAACATTACCTCGCCTTTATCCTCTTCATATTTTTTTCTACTACCTCACTTGCTGAAACATGGACAAAAGCTGTAACTTATATTGTTGTTTTTGCAAAGTAGGTTCAGTCAATGTAATTAGTTTAAGCAACTTAGAACGGACCACTGATCGTCTTAGACTTGTTAAATGTAACCAAGCCTTTGTTCTGACACCGAAGCTAAATTTGACGTTGCATGGTTAGAGAAGTTAAACGTCGATATGCAAGAAACTGCCTTACCGATTCCCATTCAACCTTGTCCTCGCTATCACTTGTTAGGTCAGGGATATAAAATGGTTCTTTTGGCTTTTACGGTTCTTAAGATGTTTACTGTTTCGTTTCTAGAGTGCTGGAGCTCGAGGAGCAAATTAAACGGGAGAAAGACCAGGCAGACATGCTGTTGGAGCAACAGAGACTGGTAAGAACAAAAAAAAGAGATCAGGCCCCACTTCATGCCAGTAGATAGAAACATAAAGGGTGGATAAACTTACTGTCGGAACAACTGAGATCGTTTAGGCTACATTTTAGGTAAAGATGTAAAGGTCCAGGTTAATAAACTGTGGAACAACAGTGAATGGTAAGGTTACATGTGGGTAAAGATGTAAAGGACCAGGGCCCGGTTGTTCGAAGGTTAGTTAAAGTTACCCAGGGTTAGGCGAAACTTTGAACATAATTCCTTCATCGAGAAATGCATCAGGTCTTTCCAAGTTATTATTGAAGAACACATGAAGTAAATCCAGTTGTTTAAACCCAAAATGACAACCCAAATCAATCTTTAAGGAGGTTAACTCAATCGTGAGTTAAATATTCAACTCTGAGTTAGTGCTAACTCACCTTCGAGCAACCGGGCCCGGGAAGACATACTATTGGAACAGCAGAGATTGGTAAGGCTACATGTAGGTGGGTGATGTAAAACACCGGACAGACATCCTTTGCTACAACAGAGATTGGTAAAGCTACATGTGGGTAGAGATGTAAAGGACCAGATAAATATACGATTAAAACAAGAGCGATTGGTAAGGCTATGAAATAATATGAAAGACCATGCAGGTTGGTTTACTATTCGAACAACAGAGTTTGGAAGGCTACTTTTGTGTAAGGGTATGAATGACTAGGCGCACATTCTGTTGAAACAACAGAGCGTTTAGTAAGACTACATATAGGTTACGATGCAACGGTCAAGTGGACATACTGTTCGGAGAACAGAGAATAACAAGACTGCTGACCGGAAGTTAAGAATGTGTGTTCGAGGATGTTGGTCGTAAGAGTTATACTTGTTACATTATTGGATTGTATCGTACGCACGCTTCAGGATCTTGCAATGTTTTGTGTACGATCTTTGATCGTTATTTCACAGAGTATTGACAGTACAAACATATGGATGTTACTGATATCTTTTTTAATTCAACATTTGATCACAGAGCTACGAGACACGACTGCAGCAACTTCAGAGACAGGTAAGTTGATATCATGTTCATTTGCAACTTTCAATATTATTCAGTTCCTTGTATAGTTCAAACTTTTTAATTCATTTGTTTAGAACAGCGGCCACCCAAAGACTAGTCTTGCAGTGTACTAGAGTCGAAACTGCCAAACTAATCTGATACAAATTTTAATAAATTTAGTTATGCTGGCGTAATAAGTATATGAAAACAGATTTAACATCGTATAGTTTTTGTCACGTATTACAATTCTTTGCTTTTCCTTTTTAGAACATATTAAGTTTTGTCCTTAAACATTCCATGTTTTGTAACTTAACAAAGCTGTGTAAAACTTCTGCCAACTTAGGTCAAAGATATTTTGCTCACTTGTTGTGGTTTTGTTGATACCCTTTGCCTGATGAACAAAGGGGCAAAGAAATTGCTTTCATATTATAGCTTTTGATAGCTAGTTAGAGATTCAAGTTGGATTGGGACGTAAGAAATACAGTAACTTCTACATTACGGAATGGAACGTTATATTTACAACAGCTCCATGCTTGGTTTGGATACAAAGTAAACAACGCGAAATTAAATTTCAATGGAAAACTAAAGCGCTTCTTTGAAGTGTTTGATGCCCAAATTTAGCCTAGTATTAGAACAATGAAATTCAGCATATAGTCAAAGGAGTTACTTTTGATTGGGAAAAAGAATGTTATATGATTCATTTCTGAATCGTTTTCTATTTTTCTCATTTTAAGATGGAACTGTCATCATTTCCATCAAGTGAATTTGACAGTGACATTGCAGATGTTGAGAGCTTTGAGAGTAAGTGATGTCGAGATGGTAAATTGAAGGAATGGGTAATGGAGACAACTTTGACAATGTAGTCCGCATGTGTTGTGGTAATGTGCAAAATTTTTCGTGTGTGAGTATCCATACGTTTACAGCTTTTTCAAATTGTGTGACAGTACCAAGCTTGAACTGAAATACGAGAATTATTTTTTTTCAGTTTTCTTTTGATTTCTTTAAACTCCCGAATGCACTTAGAGACTTTTTTTAAATAAAAAATAGTTGTTTTATGTATAAAGTTTAAGTGTGTCTGGGTGTAAACATGTGTATGTTTCTTTGCTGCTATTTTCTCTATGTTGTGTGTGCTTCGCTACGATAGATGTGTCATGAACTGTGCTTCAATTTTTATTGTATGTTTAATTGTTCTTGATGTCGTCTGATTATCAAACTTTGCACGTTTTCAAAAACGAAAGGCAATAATTTATTTACTTATGTATAGATGTTTGTTTCCCAATTGCCAGGTGAAAGTCAAATGTCGGAAAAAGAAATGGCTTTAGCCTCGATTGTGGTGGAAAAATGGAGGCACTACTTGTATTGTTCATTAAGGGTAAGCTTACAATCTGTGTAAAGTTTGACTTCTAGCACACGAGCTTTTGCAGCCACTCGCCATTATCTGTAAGAAATGTATATTTTTTCTACGTCGGTAGCCCATAATAGCTAAGAACTGACAAATCGATGGGACCAATGGCTCTAGCAAGTTTACATCGCAGTCCATTGACGTTGCGGCGAGTAAAGGTCACACCATGGCCAGGAATCAAACCTGGCAGCTTCTTGTTAGTAGTCCGATAACAATAGTGATAACGATGAGGACTACAATGATGTTAATAACAATAATAATAATAACAATAATAACAATAATAGAAGTAGTAGTAATAATAATAATAATAATAAATACAACTATTGTAATAATAATAATGAAATAATAATAATAATAATAGTAATTATAAAAATAATATAACAATAACAACAACAATAATAATAATAATAATAATAATAATAATAATAATAACAATAGTATTAATAATAATCTCATTTATGTGTACAATAAGTGTATGAGAAAACTCACTATAAGGGGCGCCCAGATCTAGTTTATGATCTTTAATACTGACTTATTTACTCATAACCTCGCTCGTTTACTTCCAGTAAAGAGCAGTGGGTAAAAGAGTTGGATTTTGTGTTGTTTCTTTTCAAATCCAAACTAAAGCAAATTGCTAAAGAGGTCTATTACTTTCACGTAGTAATTGTTTAAGATGTAAAGATATATTTTTCATGTTATCAAATACATTTCAGGACGACTTGTTAAGCCATGCTGTTTTGCTGAAAGAAGCTAACGCGATTAGTGTGGAGCTTAGAAAGAAGGTACTTGCTTATTTTGGTTAATACGCCAGGTAATGAGACAAAGAAAAAAGGCATCGCAATAGTGAGCCCTCGTGAATTTAAATTGAAAATCAGTTTTAAGCAAATAAAGAAGTCGGATATTTCATTGTTTTTATAGAAGTGAAGGCACACAACCTTCAAAATGGATTTTTACATTTTAGTCTAGTCTATATATATATGACGGTTGATTAAACCAGCTTGTATAGTTAAATAAGCGTGGTAGCATCTATGTCTTGTAACTTCCCCGGCCAGCATGAAGCATCCCTGTCGGGTAGCACCCCTGTAATGTAATATCCCTAACATGTAACATTCCTGTCGTGTAATATCCATGTCTTAAAGCATACCATTCAAGAAACGTACTTATCATGTAGCATCCCTTTCATATAACTTTCGCATAACTTGCTCATCATATAACCTTAACATCAACAACTTATCTGTATCGTTACGATACAATTCAGTACGATACGATACGATAATGAACAATACTATATTGCAACATTTTGTTGTCATTTACCCGACAGGAATGTTTTAAGACATGGACAAGTTACTTCTAGGTAGCGAATACCCAACATCTGTTCTTTTTCAATTTAATTTTCTGTAATTTTTTTGCGTGGTGCTCAATAACTATTGTCTTGTCTTGTCATTTTCCTAAGCGCCTACATTACGGTAATAAAAAGTTTTGAAGTTTTTTAAAAGTCATACGAAGCTGTAAGTGATTATCAACTAAACTTCAAAAGCACAAACTCAAAATTCACCTTTGAAATCTTTTTGCCCTTGTTTTACGTCGTTTACAAGTAACCATAGTTAGGAACAGCAGCGAGAAATAAGATTTAGATTATCTCCCCCAAGATGAGGCAAGTATACAGTTTTGCGAAATACTGCATGAATTACAGCCATATTTTTGTTGTTTGGTGTTCAAAAAAAATAACAGTAACACGTGACACTTAATAACTGATAAACCTGTGCCCCTCGGTGCGCACTTTACGAATTACTGTTAGAGTTGTTGCCGTGCCAAGTCCTTTACGCCTCTCTGCACAGGTGGAGTTTCAGTTTGCACTGCTGACAGACACCCTGTACACCCCCCTGCCACCTTACCTTGCGCGAGAGGCGCACCGGGGGGAGAACCCCACGGTGTTGGCTGTTGAGGTCCAGGACCACAAGAACGGAGCAACACACTACTGGTCGCTAAGGAAACTACGGTAACAAGACATTTGTTCACGTGAGCTAACCACGTGACCTTGTCCAACCATCTGCCCCTAACAACTCTAACTATAGCTGATAGATTAACTGGTTGTGAAGCTCGAAAAAACTCAAAAGGAGTGTACGAAGATGCTTTGTCCTAGGTTGAACGAACCCTGACCGTGCACACTGATTTGTCTAACATGTTAGCATAGTCCCGTCTGAAAACCACAACTTGTGAAGTCGGCTACCTCAATAAGGATTGTTATTATTATTATTTTTATTGTTATTATTGTTATTATTATTATTATTATTGTTATTATTATTATTATTATTACTATTATAATAATAATAATGATAACTTTATTTCTTTCTCCAAAATAAAAAAACGTATTTACAAAATTACTATTATTGTTATTATTATTATTATTAGTCCAAACATTTCTACTGGTTGGTTGTTCATATGCATGTGAGTACCTTTTGTGTTTTGTGCACGGACAAGGCAAACGAACAATAGAAATAGAGAACAAGACTTTAATTAGATAGATAAAATCCTTCCAAAATCAAGAAAGTATCAACTTCAGCAAAGCAATGCAACTAGAACTACGAAACGTCTGTGTTGAATTTGATAATGCTTACGGCAAAGCATTTCATACTCACAACCGATATACAAAAACAAAACCCAGTTTTGTTGATGTATAGACAAACACTAAAGTGTATATATCACTTGTGGGTTTTTTTTCATATTTAAAATCTACTTAACGTTCCGATACACATAGAATTTTTGTTTTGATTTGGGTTTTTTTCCTGGCGCAATTAACGTTCAAACAGGCGAAATTTTACTTCCGGTTCCCAAATGACCGCGCAAAATGAAGAATGGCTCCAAGATGGACTGTGACGTCATTAAAGCAGTAATACTTCGAGTCTTTAATCGCTGGAAGAAGATCTGGTATTCTTTACATCTGTTATTTATAATACGAAAAGTAAGGAAACACAAAACAAGATATTTCTCCAGCAGTTGAAGAATCAAAGTATGAATTCTGGTACGTGTATCTACGCCACATTATCCAACTTGAACCCATTCTTCCTTTTGCGCGGCCATTTTAATTTATATTAAGGAGTAAAATTTTGCCTATTTGAACGCTAGTTGCGCCACGAAAAAAAAATCCAAATCAAAAATATTTTTGCTATGTATATCAAAACGTTAAGTAGATTCTCAGTACGAAAAAACCCACAAGTAATATACATACTTTAGTGTCAGTGTTTGTTTCTGAAAGAGAATTTGCATCAAGATCAGGAAAAGTTTTTAGACCTTACAAGAAAATGGAAACCTTTCTTCACACCGTAACCCAATAGCCTGTAACCACAATAAGTATCTCTGTTTATTTCAAATGGCTTAAGTACTATATTATAATATCTACAAAAGTTAATAATGGGACTGATATAAATGTTGCAATACTTCCATGTAGTTTTTGTGATTCTTTTATAGTTTACTTTTGCTCTGTTATCCGGCTGGTGTTGTGATACTTCGATATAAGTTTTTGTAACTCCGATATACTTTACCTTGCTTTCTTGTCTGTATTTTTTCCGATATTAAATATTAGCTACAGCACAGAAAAAGGAAATCACCTGAAAGAATTTAGAAAAATTATTGTAGAAGAAAAAAGAAATAGAGAACAAAAACCTATAGTCCCTTTAATTTTTTTTCCTCTCGCGAGAAATTGAGTTCCCTTCACCGAATTTTCCGTCTTTTCACAAGACCGCCAGCTACGCAGGCTACAAACTAACTAATCCAAGGGTTATTTCATGGGACACAGGAATTCCTGTTCAAAGTCTTCCTGCGGCCATGGCCGATCATGATGTCTTATACAATGTTGTGCATCCTGTTTTGCTAAGGCCGTAAGATAGATAGGTCATGTGACTCTTGGGTTACTACCGATCTTTTTTGCTAAACCGGCATCACCGCAGTTTTGATTGGTTGCGCCTGATCCATACACGTGAGATAAGCACAAGAATAGGCACAAGCCAAAACATACGAAAATCTCAGTGTGAACACAAGAATATCTGTTTTCTTTTTGCTTGTGCTATTTTTTCTCCAGTTACCAAGAAGCGGTTTTGCTATGACCTGTGAGGGGCGTTTTCACAAATTAAATAATTGCTTGTATTCTTTCGTCAAACACAACAAACTGTACAAATATTTCAAGGACGTTCTAACCTAGATGCTGTAGTTACGATACAAATGGTTTAATTTATATGGCAACTGAAAGGATAACCGTTTATGAGTGCGATGGAAAATGAAAGTTTTGTACGAACGGAAAGCACACTTCTGTTTCAACCGATCAGAAAGGAAAAGTAATTTCTTTGTTACGGAGAGTTTCCATTGGACTGATTCGTTCCATCCAAAATTGTTATCCAACAAAATATATTTCGTACCTACTGAAGTTTTCTAAATTTATTAGCATGTTAGCACGTTGGAAACGAACAAACAGAATAAGCTGTAAACATTCGTTAGTACAACACAATAAATAGGAAAGACGAATGAATCAATAAAGTCGTTAACTGTTGTTGGTGTTCTTCCCAGGGAACGCATTGAAGACATGCGGTTTATGTATGAAACTGCAGCAGAATCGACCGCAGACGTGTCGTTTTCCTCTGCAGACCCCTTTTATGGAGATTTCCCGTGGTTCAGACTGATAGGAAGGTGCGTTGACTTTGCTTCTAACCTAGCCACTTCCGCAGGCAACTCTAGTGTCTTAAATTTGACGAACGGCGAGGCCGTGAGATCGACGACCGAGTCGCTGAGCGAAGCAAGGCGCGAGTGAGGGGCCTGAGGACGAGAAAAAAATGGGAGGGGAGTCCTCTCTCCTCAAGCCCCTCCCTTTTTTTTGCTTTCTCGCCCTCAGTCACTCTCTCCGTGTTTGCCGCAATGGTTCTGCTGAGTTGCCTGCCGAGGAGGCAACTTCGTACCCAGACCAACCGTAAGCAAGGATTCGCCAATATTTCCAGAGACCTTGAACAACAAATTACAAAACAATGTAGTTTCTATGTTAAGTAGGCCAGTTCGGCATTTCAGAAATACATGCGCACGTGGGGATAAAATGTAAAATTCATGAGATTTAAAGATAGGAACGCAATGAAGCGGGACGAGAAGTTATTAACGCCTCTTTGTTAAGTTTCATGAATATTTTGTTTTATCCCGACGCGCGCATGTATTTCTGAAATGCAAAACTAGCTTATTGGATGTCTGGAAAATGCTATCGATGTCTTGCAATACAACTTTTACTATTTTTGTGGAGTCTTAACAGTCGTCACTGTAGTATTCTCTTTTCTAATGATCTAGTTAAGCCCCAAATACTGAGGACTGCAAGAGTTTTTGTGTGTTGAATTTAACTTTTTTGACCTCGGAAAGGTTTACGGACCGTTTTCAGTGATAATACGATCATACCATTTATGTAACTCTTTCAGATCCTTCGTGTATTTGAGTAACTTGCTGTATGGAATCACGTTGGAACAGAAGACATGCATTGTGAGTGAAACAGGAGAGATCCAAGGAGAACTGTTGATCAGCACACAGCAAAGCCAAGGTAAAGACTTATTAGTACGGCATTGTACCGTTTAAAGTGAGATTCCAGTGAGTGTTTTGCGATACTGATAACAAGTTCACAGTTATACATTATTTCCAAGAAGAACTGTTGATCAGCACACAGCAAAGCCAGGGTAAAGACATATTAGTACGGCAATGTACCCTTTGAAGTGAAAATCCAGCGAGTGTTTTGCTACGTTGATAATAAGTTCTCAGTTTTACGTTGCTACCCGTTCCGTTCCGTATTTGCAAACCATACGTATCCCTGGAAAAAGATAAACTGACCAGTCGCATTGCCTCAAAACTCCTCAGCACGTGATTTGTAACTGGACGAACGAACAGTTTGACTAAGAACTAATGGAGTATTGTCGTCTTTGTTTTCCCAGTACTGTCAGCTGAAACAAAAAGTAAACATGTAGCAAACGCGTTTTTCATGGTCAAACAAAAATAGCTCTATTTGTATTTTAATGCTGCGTGTATGCCAGCCACTTACTGCGCATGCGGTGAGAACCACGTTACAGCATCCGGCTATAAGGGACGCACGAATTACAGTGATAAATGTTACGCTGCAGCGTTTTGAATTTGCTATGTATTTAGAGTGGCTAGCACAACCGCAGCTTTTATAGTGCTGATTCTGTATTGGTTTTCGTAGAGGAGCAAACAGACCAAGCTGATAGATCATGCGTAATGTGGCTGGAATTTCCAGATGGACGCAGAAATGAGGTAACAACAAGAATGTATACATACTTATATAATTATTAAAGTTACAATTTCCGCAAACCTGATTAGCCCATTCAGCATTATTTCCCTAATCTGACAGCAAAATCGTTTATCATACAGTGTTCGATAGTAAAATGCTGTTATCGGACACCAGTTATCTGAAGCTGAATTACACAATCACAACTTGAGTTCCTAACTATCTGTTACTACTAAGAGGAACAATCTACTCTGTCCAAAGCAAAATGTCATTCCTAAAATAAGATTTTCTTTGCCAAAAAATAAAACGGCTGTGTTTTTTTTTCTTTCGTTTTCGTTAAATGTAATTTTTTCAATTACTTTGTGATATGATTTCTTCTCATCAAATTCTGTCTGTAATTTCTACTCGTAAAAACAAATTGGATTCGCCCTCCATGCTCATCCAATTTTGTTTTCACTCGTTAATTTTACAGACCGAACGGACTCAACTCAGTCGTATTACCGATACTTACAGGGTGGGTCGTTAGTTTGGGTGTACGTTGCGTATATACAGTGTTTCTAAGAGTGTACGGTGTTAAATATGTATCACATTTGCATCATTGCGTTTTGATTTACAATTACTTTTTGACATTCCAGGGGCCATATCATCAGTCCAAGTTTTGTATCTAATTGTTCCTCATTTCCACCCCGGCCATACTAGGAACATGCTTCAGTGGAGACTAGTCGTGATGGTGGTAAGCCACAGGACACCCCTCCCTTCACCAAGGGTGTACTGCAAGCAGGGAGCCCATTCCTGTTTACTGTCACCGTGTTACAAGGCAGCAACATTCCCTCGGATTACACGGACATCTTCTGCCAGATAAGGTAGGTACTCCCGAGTACAGGATGTTAGCTTCACTGCGTTTTGGCCAAACATTTGAGTGATGTGTATATGTTCTTGTTTGTGTGCTTTTGGTTCGTTTTCATGCCTACCTAAAACTGTCAAAAACCATGACTAGTGTCTAACTAAAAAACTACAGTTTATTTAGACACTAGACATTGTCATCTATATTTAGTTTTTTTCTTGATTCACTTACTTTGTACAAATACTCGACCTAAATATACTTGGAAATGTGAACAAAAATTATTGTTATTGTTATTATTGTTGTTGTTGTCATTGATAGACAGGCAAGGGGGTTCAGTTAACACTCCACCCCAATATTTTCAATATGCTTTCCCCTTTCATCCTGACATTTGGCATGAATGTAAATTAGTCTTGATCTCTTTCATTTTAAGCTAATCCCGTGGTGTGAGGATTGAGGAGGTTTAACGACCCCTTCCGGCCAGTTTAAGGGTTAAGACTATAAGTGTGTTGGGCTGAGTTGCGTTCGATTGATCATCCGAAAACTAGCTAGCCCCGTGCTGTTTAATAGTGATAACTATAATTATAAATCAAATAGGCTACATTTGCTGCCATGCGTGTATCTTTGTATTAGGATGTTTGATTAAAACATTGTTGGTTTACTTGGTTACACAAATGAATGTTTTTGGTAATCGTGTTCGAAATCGATGTACCTGGTACTACAGCTACAAAAACAAACTCGGTAAATTTCTCCTACTTGATGGGTTTAACCGTGCATGTTCTGTCATTCCCAGGTTTTTAGATTGTGCGGAAGATGTTGGATTTTCAACTGAACCTGTACAGAATAACGATGTAAGCACTCCGCTTGGCTTTTACCACACCCAAAAGGTAAGAAAGACATCTGTCCAGCTTTGATTACAGTTACACAAAGATATACTGCGCTCCATTGAAAAGACTGAATCTCATTCAAGTACCTACGTGACTAGCTTACCTGCTAATGTTGTTCTTAATAAAGCTAAATACAAATGTGTTGTAAAGGAGGAAACGCAAAATAATCCATTACGGATTATCCCAATCGTTCTCAAGGATTTTCTAAACATGTGTGAAACCTCAGTGTTTGAGTCGGAAACTCTCGACCCGCATAGGTTTTTCATGTGTAGAAACTAAACTTGATGGTATGAACTCAACAAAACTAAACCCCTAAAGGATACTCTGCTGTAAAATGCGTATGCTCTCCAATATGGAATCCTGCGTCCGTTTGACATGCAGTTAAAGATTAACAATTCAATTCCAAGCTCTAATACCAAGCATTTTAGTTTCATTTTTTTTCTTTATTTTGCTTGTATTTCTTTTTCCGACTGGTTACGTCGGTTGGAGTTAGGGTTGACGTAGCTAGGCTTAGGTTTAAAGTTAAGGCTAACCGAGTGCCTACAAGGAGTAATTACTCGTTCCACGCGTCCTCAGATTGGAGTGGAGGTGACACGGGAGTTCATTAGTTACGTGAGCAGCAAGCCGTTGCAGATTGAAGTGTTCGGACACTACCAGTACCACCCACTGCACCAGTCCAGCATCCCCCTGCCCAGGTGAGAGATATTGTGATGAGAACCACCAAGAGAATGTCATCGATATACTCATTTGCTCTATAAAACTCAATGATACACGGCGTATTCATAAATGGCGGGTATGCGAATACGAGGCTTACGAGGACAGACAAAGAGATCGCTTCGTGTTGCCAAAAGATCAGTGGCTTCTGTTGATCTAACTAACCTTTCGTTTGGCGAAGAAGATATTCCTGGTGCTGCTTTCCATGTTTTTTCTTTGCACTTGAATTCTCAATTCCTCACAAGCCTCGCTTTCATGCATTCGGTCCCAGGCTTTACGCGTGCCCCCAGTTCATGAACGCGGCTTATAGAGAAGAACGACAGTCAACAAGTCATTGAGTGTCATCTTTTTGGAATAAGCTTCCATTAGAGCTTTAACAGACAAGTAGTGTTGGCAATTCTAAAGGGACATTGAAGAACTGTTTATTCATGGTATAATGTAGTATATATAAAGCACTTACATGCCATCTCTTTTTCATTTGTCTTCATAACTTATACATTTTTAGAGCGAGAACTATTTCTGTGTTGTAATTCATCCGTTGTTATTCTGTGATTAGTATTTTATAAATCAAGTTAATATTGTAAGGACTTGGTAAACCACTTTGGTTTTAGTGTTATATAAATAAATTGTGTTACTATACTGTTGCTATTATTCAACTTATTCTCATAAAATAAATATTAATATTTACTTATATTATTATATGGTCAAAGCATAAGAAGGGTTATAGCTTGCTTCATAGCAAATACTTGAGCCAACACTTTGCAGTAATACACATTTCATACATTTCTTCTTTGTTTCACGTATTATGTCTTTGCTTAGAACTACTCTGTAATCTTATTTAGGGCTTTGGTCAAAGAAGATGATTCCCCAACAAAGTCAACAGGTTTGTAATGGCAATGTATTTATTTCTGTTTTAAAACTTTGTTTGGCATTACCCGATACCAGATTTTTAGCAAGAAGTACAGCAATAATAATAATAATGGTAAAAATGATGATGCTACTATTGCTACTACGACTACCACTCTTACTACTACTTCTAATAACAACAATAGATGCAGTAATAATAATGATAACCATATGAAAACGCTTGTTCGTTCGCACCTCTCCTATTGTTCTCAAGTTTGGGCTCCACAATCAGTTGTTAAAAATATTTTGTTAATTGAAAGTGTTCAGAGACGGGCCACTCGCTTTATTTGTAAGGATAACGAATTATCTTACAGGGAGAGGTTGCAAAAGCTTAATCTCCTACCAATTAATTATTGGTTAGAATTGCTAGACTTAGTATTCTTTTTCAAATGTATGCACGGCTTAGTGAAGCTTAATATTAGCAACTACGTGTCTTTCAGCCAGGGGCGTACCCGTCGCAGTGCTGCTGGTGTTTATCTTAAAACCCCGAGAGCCAGAACTTCCTGTTTTCGCGA
>JAOBRG010053006.1:0-21772 GCA_027574985.1 Umimayanthus nakama | reverse complement strand
CCATCCGTAAAGAACATACAATAGCGTATTGTTAAAAAGTGTCAATTATTGTTAATGTTATTGTTCAATGACCAATGAAATACTTCGTTCTCAGAGTAGAGCCTTACTGCTGTCTTTACGATCTGCCTACCCGCCGAGTTTTTACTTAGCCGTGCTATGTAATAAAAGTTGGCGTCTTGGTACTTTACCCACAACTCTTAGCAAATGAAAACCCTGCAACGCACAACAACGTCCTAGCAACCCAAACCTACCATACACAATGTCGTGAGTACAGATATGAACTCCCCACTTTCCGACGTGCCTACGGAATCTGTTAGGTTCGCAGTGCATTGTGGTGTAGTCGCCATCTTTCTTAGTACGATTGATTGCACGAAACCAGAAATATAAAGAATTTAACGTTGCGCGCAAAGGATGCTGGAGACAAAAAGCAAACTGAAAAACGTTGGATTTCAGTTTGGTGGAATGCTGATGTTAACAAAGATAGCTTTTGTGACTTTTTCAGGTTTTAAGGCCTGGTCACCTTGCAAGATTGAAAATCAACTTTGTCTTCATCTGCTTGATATAAATTCTCATCATAGCGTCAAGCTATAAAAGTCGACATTTTTTAAACCTTTTTAGTTGCCTCAGAGAATTGGTTGACTAACGTGAGCCTAAAATTGCTGAAGAAAACAAGATCATTGAGCCTGAGTAAACTTTTACTGGTTCATAATAAAAAATGTACTCATGAACAACTGTTGTGATCTGAAAGAATAATTTCCCGAAAAACGAAGATTGTAAGACAATTATAATACACCTAATAACAAAATCCTAATGATTCATGCCGTATATTGTGGGTTTTCGTCTTATTTTTTCCTAAACTTTCGGAGAATTTTCGAATGAACTTTTATTTTAGCCTCAGTTTGATCTTCTTATTTTTTCCAGGCAATATCAGCTTGAATGCAGGTTTTTAAGTTTGTCCTTAGTATTAAAAATGTTTTCAACCCTTTGTTACCATTCAAACACATTAACTTTTTCCAAGCAGCTGATTTAATAGCGTGTTTTTTGTAAATTTGAAAGTTGTCCAAATTGGACAAAAGACAACTAGAACTGACTGACAGTGACTGACATATGTTTCTTAATACAGTTAATAACATTGTATTAAGCAAAGAAAACCGAATAATGAATTTGATTCCCGCCTAACACCATGTTGGCCGTGTTATGTCCTTTTCTAGCGATCACTGAGGAAAGCTTAGTTGTTTTAAAATCTTGTGGATGAAGTTTTTGTTGCTATTAAATCTTACAGATTAATTATAATGTTCTTTCTCACATAACAACACCATTTAGTAGGACCAATTATATTTTTTACCTACCACGGAAAATCTCTAACCATCTTAAACCCTGTCCCAACTGGTTTATCAGAACGTGAATTCTCGTTACATTTTTCACAAACATAACCGATAAGTAATGTAGATAAAGCAAATGATCATATGCAGCAGTTCATCTAAGATGAAAAACAAAATTCTCCCAACCCTTTTACACAAGCTGGAAAACTACAGTGTAGGAGAAGTTAACAAAAGTTTTTCGTCAAAATGGCGTGTTTGGGGCTGCGAGAGTGAATCATCTGGATAGCAGATTGAAGTGTTAGACGAATAGACGTACAAACCATAGCATACAATAGATTTTTTGTTGCCGCTAGCCTTCGTAAGTTTATTTTTTTTCATACACCAATTGGTATTTCAGTGCAGCTGGTTCGAGAGCACTCTCGTCCGACTTTTTGTTCAGTTTCGGAAACTAAAAATATTATTAGTACGAAAGATTTTAGCTTTGAAATCGAATTTTGGTGAAATCTATATATAATGTCCAGGTTTATGTCCTACAAACTAAAACACCAGTTTTGTTGTCATTGGAGTGTAGGCAATTAAAATTTTAACGAACTGACAAAAAAGTCGTTACTATATAGACTACAGAAACTGAATTGAAGCAGGTTGAACTGAACATCAAGGTTTTAACTGCTTAAAATCACCGTTCAACGCTGTAAATCCGCGCTAAACTGCACTCTTAGTTATGCCAGTTCTAGAATAGATGTTCACTCGTTTTTCGTACTTCACGTTATAACTGGTTGGTAGCAGTTTCTACCTAAAATAGTTCCATAGAGAAATTCAGAGGAATTGCTGTATTAAATAGGAGGGCAATATTGAACTGTAGCTTGCAATTGGAATTAAAAGGTAACATAGCCCCTTACCATATGTCCTTGACCATTCTCATAGCTTCAGTCTCATTCGATACCTTCACTGAACCATAAACCTGCGATAACCCTGCCAGGATCAAACATATGAGGAGGGGTATAGCCTCCATATCGTCCCAACCTTGTTCCGAGTACTGTGAATGTTAAAGCATGCTGCTACAAGGGTTCGGAATTACAGTAAACCGTTAAGATGATCCAGTGATGATTCACAACTGTTTCGGTAATTTATTCACTTACTACAATAATGTATGCGAAGTTTACACAGCAGGTCCAGAGGCAGGTTGGAGCACGTGGCCACCTATCCGGGGGAGGGTGGGGAGAATGAAAACAATCCAGGTGATCAAATAAAATAGCGAAATGCGCTCTTTCCATCGTGTAACAGCGTTTAAGTTTGCCGCGCCGAGGCTGGATGCTTTTAAATATTTTGAGTATTCCAGCCTCTGTTGTTCTTGTGCATCGAAATGCCGCAGTGACTACGCGGTTTGCAATAGTTTTGTACCTTGCAGCTACGCAGTTTTACAAAAAGAGTAAGTTTAAAACTGAATTTTTTTTTATACGTTAAGGCTACAGTTCACGTTGGCACGGATCAAAACCGAGATTTTTGCAGAATATAAACAAAAATGAAATGTACTTTTAATTAAAAAAATGTTTGTCAATACGTCTAATAATCTGCGAGAAATGACGAACGAAAGCCTCTTACAACGAAGCGTCAGATAAAAACACAAAACACGATGGTTTTCTGCAATCATCAAAACACCTATTTTGAAATACACTTAGTAAACTATATGACAAGGTATAAACATATATAACACGGTCGTAGTTTTATTTCTATTCAAGCTTTCAGCACCGAGTTAAGACTATGAAGTGGTCATTTGCAACGTTGATGAAAAAATCATGGAAGAACATCAAAAAGCTAGTATAATTGTGTTCTTTTAATTTTAGTATTTGCTACTCAAGGACCAGAACAGTTATAACCACAGGAACCTATATGTAATTGAAACGATTCCACTGAAGAGGCACTGATTGCAAGGAGTTTGACGACTTTCTGCACTGAATTCAAGGGCTTTCAAAGACCTTTCCTTCAAAGACACTGGTCCAAATCGGAAGTGTCTAGATGGACAAATCACGACAAAGACCTCGAACGTTAAAGCAGTTTTTTTCTTGAATTACGATAACTTCATTCTCTTTTCATACAGTATCATTTTCAAGCCTTTCAAATCTAAACTCTAGGCCTGGGGGGGGGTACTTCCAAATATCGGCTATACGGGTTTATGCCACCGGAAAGGGTATGGTTTTCAGCCATTCACTTTGGGAAAGGGGCTAGTAATCAAATAAAATTGGTCTAGAATAAGGTCCTGTTTAACGAATGACAATACTTATTCAATTCAGTTGTGCTGAAATTTAGTACTTACGTATTAAACTGCATGAAGCTGGATGATCATAGAAGACATAACAAGACTGCAAAAGGGATCGAAGTTAAAATGGGTGCTCTGGTGTAGGATCCAAATTTGACCTAGTAAATGGTAGGACTTTCACGAGCCCAGCAGTACACACCCATCCAAACTATACAGGAGTACCCCTCCCCCCAAATCCTTTTCCCCGGGATTCTGGGGGTTTTCCGGGAAGCATTTGAACAACGAAATCAAAGTGATCCTTTCTTAAAAAACTTCAATACATAAATTTACAGGATCGAGTTTCCCTGAACTTCATTTCTTAGTTTTTCTCTTAAATAGACAAAAAGAAATCACAAGGCAAAAAACTGAAGCGACAAGTAGAGAGGAAATTTACATGTATATTTCGGACTGCACTTGGATTTTTTTTGTGTGTTGGAGGAATATTTGGAGGAATATTTGGGAAAAGTTGGAGTTAGTTCTAGCTGAGAATTGTAGGTTGCTTTCCATTTGTCTGGTCCAACCAGTTCGTTCTTAAATAGAACGCACAAGTTTTCAGAACTGGTTCTGGCCAGAATGGCCCTACTCATGGATCAGAGCCGCTCACTTCCCCTGCTCCGGTCGGCCAACGCGCGGGAATTTGGAGAGTTGTGACAGGACAGATTGTACGCGCGCAATTTGAATCTTTCATTTAAACCGGCCAGAACCTGTCCTTTTCAACCGTCCAAAACGAATGCGACCCACTTTACCTAACTATTATACTATCGTAAGTATTTATTTCGTCAACGACAAATGCAATATCTAAGTAAAGGAGTATCTAATTTGGGATTGTCTGTCTTGCATCCCCTGTCTTTTTCCTTGTCTACGAAGTGTAGATGGGGGTGAATAAAGATGCTTTGCCCTCTCATGTTGACTATTGCTCTCAAAATATGCGAGCTAGGATTCACTTCAACATATAAAACATAAAAATGTTCCTTTCGGGTCGTAGAATGCTTGTCAAATATCGGTTTACAGTCTACACAATTTCCACCAGATTTTGATCGGCGAAATTTCAGAACTTCTTGATTTGGTGCAAGTTCGACTGTATTTTTAAGTTTCACACTACGAAAAGTCAACTCAGAGCAAAGATTCTGCAGCTCTGCGTGGGAAGAGAGGATTTTATTGACGAATTTAACAACCTGCTTACCAGCCTCTTCAAGAGCTTTAACCACTCCATCTTTGTTGTCGGAGGGTAGAGGCTTAGCCTTGAGGCATGGGCACCAATGGGGTGGGATTTCCAGCTGGTCACATGACCTTGTCTCATCGTCAACTCTTGTAAACAAGTTCTGAGGTTTCCCTTCTTGAACCTGTATTTCGCCATTAACGTGATGAAGAACCATTGACTTTAAAGTTTCATAAACTTCAAATGGATGTATCAAAAGTTTGCTGTTAGCCTTGAGGTCGTTGGACGATTCAACAAAAATCTTGGGAGCTTTCGGTGGAACTGTTATTGATAAAAAAGACATTCTTTCCTCCATTTTCCCTTCAAGCGAGCCCCTGAGATTTTCGTGCCTCGAACCATGATCACTGAACAAAACAAGGACGGTCTTCTCTAAGTGTCCTTCGTCCTTCATCCACCTAAGAAAGTCGAACAAGTCGTCATCGGCATAACTTAACGCATTTGGATTCCAAGACGAAAGCTCGGAAATCATGGCCAGCGCAAATTTGGGCAGCCTGTGGTAGATGGAGAAGAAATCCTTCACGTATGACAGCGTAACATTGTGCATAGGTTGACCGCCCAGGCAGAACGTGTTGCTACCGGGTTGCTGCATTCTGCAAGAAACCAAAATTTTAATCTAAATAATACCTGCAATATTGTTGCATAGCGCATTACATTTATGTGCTAGCTGTGTTTCAACACATTCATGAGAACCGTAATCAGAAAAATTTAGTTACAAGTACAACGTTTCAAAAATTACAGATGGTTAAAATTTAGAAACCTTTGAATAACAGTCTAACTACTGGCTCTCAGTGAAGGAGACAAAAAAGCTTAAACTTGCAACTAAAACATCTTTACACCCGTTATTTTGACGTTTGAAAAGACACATTGTGCTACAACTGCTTTATCTTTTTTGGATTTTTAATCTGAGCGTTTAATGGATGAAAATAAATAACTCTGGAATTTTGGAGACCCGTCGGTTTGCCGCCCTCTTCAAAATGATCAAAAAAGTCTTGATTTCTTGCCTAAAACTTCGGAACACGATCTTGAGAGTACATGTACAGTTCCAAGTCGTTTTCGTTGACTGTGACGCACTGAACAGTAACCAACTATCGTTTTAAAGCTACGAGTTTAAGCAGGCACAGTAATGATTTACGTTGTCTCTTATTAGTTTCCATCCTTACCTCACAAACTGTTAAAGCCTAGTCACCAAAAGCCTTAAGTTTTAGTTCCAGTGAGAGTCACCTGATCGTTGAAGTTAGAGCACGTTTTTATGACTGGTGTTATTCAGAGTTTGGTTGCCTAATTACTGTTAACAACTTTAAAATCTGGACGTCACGTTAACTTTCTCTGTATTCTGTATCCAACCTTCTCATGCTTACGAAAACCTGATGTTAGCGCTCCATAAATTCCAGATATGAAACGACTGATCAAAGTCAGAACCGAAAACTTCGTAAGTTAATATTATAACTACAGCACTGATAAAAAAGAAATTTTTAAAAAAACTTGTGTGGGATTTTTTGCTTTGTACAGGCATTGATAGGTTTCTGGCCTCAATCCCATGTAAATTCTCATACATTCTCTTTTAAATTTTCAGGGTACTTTTTTTTAAATTTCATTTTTGTTTTCAAAGACCTCACCAGTATCACCGTATTCAATATTAAGCCCATTACTTTGACCGCTCTTCTCATTTAACATAACAGAGTGCCAACATCAGGCTTTGAACTGACTCAAGAAATGCGACAAACTTGCAAATTGAGTCCAATGCGTAATTACTGTCTCCCTTGTTCTTAACTAACTGAGGCACCCCTTTTGACCCCCCTCCCCCTTTTCTGAAACTGCTTACTGTGCATTCTATACCTGCTAACTGCACTCCAGAATGGAAGAGTATAATGGTGTGCTGGTTTACTCTTAAATCCAGACAGCACATCTCTGAACATGGGTGAGGGGGTCTTATCTTCATTCATCAGTGTAACATAATCGTGTTCTTTAGCAATCTTAAATAGCCAAGGATGGGAATCGATTGGTTTGTCTTTAAAATCACGCGGCGATGTCCCAGCCAATAGTGCTGCCAGTTGTCCTCTTGTACTCTCATCCACAACAGAATATCCTCGAAAAATGACAGAGCCAACTTCTCTGCTTTCCAAAAAGTTGAAAGACTTTGGCATCTTTCGCATAAAATGTGCAGATGATGTAGAATGCAACATTAACATAAGGAAGCTTAGCCTCCTTTCCGAGTGTGGTGGTTCCTTCAGATCAAAGTTAGGTGAAACCTGCATGACATACTCTTTGTCTACGTTACCAACTATTGTTTTTGAAGACAGTAGTTCAATTTCAAGAAACTCTTCCTTTACATCTCTTCTTATGGATACAGGTTTAGCGGCTGTGAAAAGAGAGAAGCAATTTTCAGTTAGTAAAAGTACGGTAATGCAGCCAGATCAATATTTTTATTTCAAGTATATTAGAAATATTTAAGGGGTTAGTATTTGTGCTGTATAAAATCAAAATGCTACCACCCCCTCCAACAAAACAATTGAAGCATGTTAGTTCTCACTGCTTGGTTACAATTTTAAGTCAACATGAGCAATGCTGTAGTTTCTGTATGACAAATCATAATATAACGATGAAACAACTAATTACAACATCAGACCTACAGCCATTATTTTGTCTTAAGCTGTTAACACTGGCGGTGTGGGTCTTGACCAAAAGTATCCTTGGTGATCCAAGGTTCCACTCCGGACTGTAAAATTCTTAAAGTTCCTTTGGGTAGTTGGGTGCCATTCCAAAAGAATCCTGTAGTCAATACTTTTTATGTTGCTTGACTGGTACCCAGAACAATTACGTCAGCCCTACGGTAAGATGATCATGCTTACATGTATGAGTCAAGGTCATTAGCCTCGAAGCAGAGTTAAGAACATACTGCAACTGCTCCATCTTGTACTTGGATAAAGATTACTATAAGTTCAGTAATGTAAACATGATATTATACATAGTAGGCTTCTAGCAGCCGAGCACCAATCAATTAACCGATCAGTCAACCAATTATGGTTAATTGAGATCAATCAAAGTCACTCATGGTCAACCATGCTGGGTTTAAGGTTATAGAGTTGTGGTTAGGGTTGGATTTGACTGACCACACTCAATCACAGTTGTCTTTAAGTGTTTTTACTGCCAAACACTGATTGATTGGCCATTCTTGCTCAACCTAATATAGACCACAGTCAAGCTTGGTCAGCATCCATTGATTGACCATGTGTGGTTAACCATAGTCGATTGATCACACCCAGTTGCTAGAATATCCCACTCTCATATTATACAGTAGACCTTTTCACTGTTTCGCCCACCATCTTGTACTTGTGCAGAATTTTGGTGTCAAATATCTTTAGTAACACTCTAGTTTAAAAAAGGTAATGAACTGAAAACTTAAATGCTATGAGAGAGGAACTGAATGCCAAACTTTTTTGCATGTCACTGCATATGAAAGAGTCTAGTCACATTTTGATTATTTCGGACTCCATACATTTCTCTGTTGTCAGTAGTGTTTCACCAGCACAACCAAAATTTATTAGTCTGCTGGCATCAAAGTACCGATGTTTGAACAGCGTTTGTCATTATTTCTTCCTCATGTTTGCAGCATTGCAGGTAAAGAGCTCAGTATTTATTATGTTTTCTGGTGTATTTCCTGCTTGCTATTAAGCAGAGTATTCAAGTGTTAGTGTATGACCAATATTTATAATTGCAAAGCTTTTTTTAGGTTTTCTAAAGGTAAAAATAAAAATTGGAGTACAAAAGAATTGCCCAAACCTCAACAAGCTATTGAACATGGCCCCAAAGGATTTCTACGGTTCTGATCAGCAGTTTGAACATGCTTGAAATGTTTCATGTACCAGATCTGGCAACTGATGACTTCTCTGAGGTACACAGTTCCCTTCAGAGAGCTAAATAATTTCATAAGATTAATATGCAGTTTACCGGCTAAAACAGCATTAGCTACATGCTCGCACTGTGGGCCTATTTTTACATTATAAATATCACACTCACAGGCCCTATCAGTTAGAACAATAAATATTCTCAAAGGAACTGTTAGTTTTTGACACTATTCACTTTAGTTTAGTTTTTTAAACTGAGTTTCCAGTTTTCCTGGAACCTTGTTCACAATATTGTGGCATCAGTGATCAGGTCATAAGAACTGTGCAAGACTGAATTCTCTCCACCCCAATCCCTGTTCAGTGATGGTCTGTGCACCCTTAAATACATGTAGATGACCTCTAGTCTCTCATTCCTCTTGTGAACCAGTTTGGGACACAGTTCAGAATCTTGACATCATCATTGCTGACTTAGAACATTATTGTTCAAGCATGCTACGATGTGTTGATGTTTGCAGTGAAAAATTAATTGTTTAATACGTAGTTATGCCTCACCTTGACTTCCATCAAACCACTGAAACCTCTGCTTGGTGCTGCTTGTGCAGTCATGATGCAGCACTAGTTGAACATCATTTGGCGGCACTGGCTCAGAGGACTTGTAATGGATACACATCTTGGTCTTTACATGTTGCACCATTCCATTGTCTAGGGCCTGGAAGCTCGCCCACCCATCACATTTTGCAGTGAAAACAAGGAAACTTTCTTCTCGAGCTTTTGCTTTCTCTCGAGACTCTGGAGCAACACACATGCCACTCAGTTTGTGTACGATAATGCCATCGTCAGCCATGCTAAACAACAATCTATCTATGTCCAATCCACAGGTGTCATAAAGGCATAGCTTGCCATTTTCTGGTGGCTTACTATATCCACCGAGAGCATGAACACATTTACCCAGTACATGTTGAATGTTCCCTTGTTTTCCTGTTGGTAAAATTATTCTTATAAACTTTAGTAGTTATTTTATGGTGTATTTGAGGCATTGGTTTTAGATTTTCTGTTCCTTAATTATCAGACGGAAAAACAAAGACAATCTGAGCTCAGTATATGATTAATAATATATTAATAATATTTCATTATGTATTTATAGAGCCTGAATCATTCACTCTTTGCTTCTAACACTGTACTATAACACTTACAAAAAGTTATAAAAACTCTATTTACTAGACATAAAGATTTCCAATTTAAACACAACCAAAGAGTGCAAAATGACTTGTGATGGTTTGTCAAAATCAGGGGCATTTTTTTGTTACATTTGACTGGTTTGATAGTTGCTTAGCAACTCTATGCACACTATGCATTTTGTAGCACTTCAAGCTAGATAAACATTTACATAAGGCATGCGATTGTTAGTTATTTTAACTTAAAGAACTATCCTCTCTTTACTATATACAAATAATCACGCTAGACTGGTGAAAACAAAGACTAATTTCACTTGATTTTCTAAATTGGCTTGCCGTATTGCTTGTGGTCGACAGGATCTAGTCCATGATTGGTTAAGAAACACATTCCGACAATAACTCTGTGTGTTCAGAGCTGTTGTAGTCGCAGTGTAATAACAAAATAAAATAGTGAATAGTGAAAATGGTACTTCAAGAATTTATTTTATAAGTTTATTGTGGTTTTTAAATTGAAAAAATAGTACACTACCTCGATCAAGTCTCCCATTACTAGAGGACAAACCATTTCGCTCTCCAAGCTCAAATCCTGCCGTACTCTCTGATTCACCTTTTGGAGGCAAGATTGCTCTGTACGATAGCTCCCTGAGCCCTTTTCCTTCTACAACAAGGCTCATATGCCTTAATTTGCTGTAAAATGGACTAGCACACTGCAGTTTTCCCAAGTCCTTCATGTATTGACCAACTCCAATATGATAAGGATCCAATTGCAGCAACACGCATTTGGGTGAGCCGACAACACTGACTTCGCTGATCGACCCTGCCGAGTCTTTTCCCACACTAACTACATCGGAGATCTGTGTTTCTACATTTGCCCCTATCAACTTGTAGGAGTTCTGTAACGATTGCACTCTTATTTCTTGGTCGTTGTGAAACAGAATGCGGAATGAGAAAAACACTAAACACAGTATCAGTACGAAAACCAAACATCGACTATTCTTGAAATAAAACCGCAAAAGGTTATTCAAGCAGAGTCGTAGAATACTCATTTTGCGCCAGATGTGAACTTCTCAGACGAGCAACAAATTAGGCCTTAGGACGTAAGGGTTGCTAAACAATGCTGAAGGTCTGTACTATACCACCTGTCGAGCTGTCCCACTCGTAACCTGCCACGAGTATTTATTTGTGCAGATCGTGCAGCAATCCAAGCATTTACGCGCTGTGTAGGAAATGTTCTCCCACCTATGGTTTCTGGAAAATTTGTATAGAGCTAATTGGCTCAGACAAAAAAACAATAAACGATGATATTTGTTTTGGAAAAATATGTGCAGCAAAATGGCGCCCACGGCTGCCTACGAACTCTCCCCAGCCCCCAGCCTTAGTATCATGGTGGAGGCCGAGGACGACTGGTGGAGAAACCACAGGCAGACAAATTACATGAAATTTACACACTCGGTGATTCCATATATTTACTATAATTTGTAACGGCCGATTATCGGCACGTTTGATGTGATAGCTGAAAATGTCTCATAAATCCTGCAGCGTCTATCTAATTACCCCAAAATGGGCCAAAGTATAGTCAGATAAATAAAGTTCACTTACATTTGTGCTGTCTCGTGTGATTTTATAGTGGGGTTTTGGGAATGATTCCTCCGCGACCGTTGATGCCGCCCCCAAAATACAAGGAAAAAGGAAAATAAAAACACTAAGTAAATGGTTCGGAAGTAAATGCCTTAAAAAACAATTTTAAATCTTGAAATAAAACTCGTGCAAACCCGATGGAGTGCTAGCATAAAAACCTCCACCCCTCCCCCTCTCCAATCCACCAATTACTTTTCCTCGATCAGTCCGATCAGTGTAGTCACGTGGGCTTGAGACTGGTGCAAAGTTCTGCACGGAAGTGGTTTCACTTTGCTCTGTTATTTCAGCCAGTTGAATTGAAATTGTCTCGTAAAATGGGAGTGATTTCTTTACCTACAGCGGTAGCCGTCGTTTGTCTCTGCTGCTTTCTACCCCTTTTAAGCTCAGAGAAAATTCAATCTGGTTCTGCGAGCACAAGAACACATCCCAAGTTCAGAAACCCTCTCGAACGAATTTGGCAAAGTGAAAGTGGAAGTCCAGTTTCACTTTCGAGTTCAAGCGAAGCTTGCATGGGACAGCATTTTAATTCGTGTAAGCTAGAGATAAGTGAAGAAGATGTTGCAGAGTTTCGTTCACTGATATACGACCAAAAGGCGCTTGCTGTTTTTATGTACGTGACTATTGGCAACAATTCTCAGGTGGTCGAAAACACTGAAGAGCGACTTGAAGAGGGGGGCAAGATAATTCCCTCAGAGCTGCAGAAGAAAGAGAAATGGGCTTGGATTCGGGATCAACGAGGGAAATTCCTCGCAACTTTGCCATACGATTTCGACATTCTGTCCCTGACAACGCTCACCAGAGATGTTTTTGATTTGACAGTGCATGTGAACTCAACTCCACCAGAATGCTTTCTCAACATGACTGATCAATGTGTTGGCAATAAAGTTGCTGGCCTGCTCACAAACTTGATTGAATTCAGACTTGGCAATTTGTGCATCAAAGCTAACGAAAATTCAGATGTGTACAACGCAGTGTCTTATCTTTGTTGTGTAAGAGAGAGAGACGGGAATGTAAGATGTAACTTACCAATCAAGAGCAACAAGTGGATTGCATTTGCAATATATTTGCTCTGGGCTCTGGCACTTGTATTTGGCCTTTTCTCACCTCTTCTGTTCAGGTACCTTCCTAAGGAATTCAGAAAAGGCTCACGCAGTAAGTCACGCCTGCGAAGTATGAAGCGATCCAGTTCTAGTCACACTCTTGATTCACTAACAATTGTGCCAACCCAGAGACTCCTGTTTGAAAAGGATGATACAATTCTTGATGTAATGCGAACCAGCAATAAGTCTGTAATGTGTGGTAGGATCAGTCGCTGCCTGTTTATTTTGTTGGTGGCCTTTTTCCCAGTTCTTCAAGCACTGCTGTATCTGTATCTTAAAAAGGAGGAAGTAGGAATCGACCAGAAGAATGTGGGTGTGGGTGATGCATATCTGACCTTAATAGCACCTACCGAACAGCTCACTGTCACTTCTCTCTACTGCTTCTGTATTCTGCTCATTTGTATTGCAGTTGCAATCCCACACAGCCTATCAGACTTGGCAAGGCGACTGGCTGGGCGAAGGGATGAGCGCACCTTTTTGGGTTTTGAGAAACCAGACAAACTGATTTCTTCACCGACAGACCGCAGAGGTTTCCAACTCCTCTATGAAAATATGGTGTTCCACCTCAACTCTGCATTAACACTGGAATTCTGGAAGTTTGTGTTTCAGGTCACTGTTTATCCTCTGAAGAAACTCTGTGGCTCATCCTCTGAGTTTGATGACAGTGAACAAGAAGAACATGCAGGTTCTCCTGGTGAAACACAGCCACTCATACGTGTAGCAAAGCCACCAGCGACAGAGACTGGAATCTGTACCCATATCATTAATACTTGCTTTGTTATCATTTTCTATCCTATATGGGTAATACTGATTCAAACAGCATTTATTGCATACCTAATTCCCATAACATACGTCGCATTCAGAATATGGAGAATGCTGTTCCGACTGGAGGTCAAGTGTGGGTGCTGCGAGGTTGTGCCAGTCGTTATAAAGCTCATAGCCCTTCCTGTGCTGTACCTATTGTTTATGATCTTCTGCTGCTGTGTTGAGGTCGCCTACTTCCTGTTGGTTGCCATACTTAGTGTCAATGTAATGTTTTTTGGAAGTGTCATCGGATTTACAATAACTGGCCTGGTCTTCTATATTGATTTCTTTTTGCCGTACATTGTCCTTGCAGTTCTAGGCCTGATCTATATTATCCAAGGGATTAATAACTACCACACTCAGTATGTAAGCCTAAAGAATGCTATCTTTGAAGCTTGTGAGAAGCAAGATGCCGAAGTGAGAGCAGAGGCCATCCGTGGAAGCTTTAGTGGCCAAGTGAGCCCTCCATTGCCAACCAAGAAAGACAGAAAGGTATCAAGTTCATCCCAGCTGCAAAAGAGTACTAGAACTTATGGCCTGGTGTATGTTGATGACGATGATGTTTTGAGCATTCCATTTGATTTGTTTCTAGTTGCTTGTAGCAAATTTCTACCATTCAAGCGGATCATACTGGCCAAATTGTTGAAGCTTGTTGCAATTGCTGGATATCTCATGGCGATTTTCTCATTTGTTATGTCACTTAATGAGTTTGCTGCAGCCACATCACTTGTCCAATCCATTGCCATTCTGCTCCTTGGAGCACTGCCTATTGTGTATTCAAGAAAATTCTCAGTGTCTGAGACAGAGCAAAAGCGAATGACTTCTCAACTTCAGGACTTGGTGAAAAAGTACCAGAGGAATTCCTCATCTTGAAGTACTTTTAAAAAAGTTAGGGCAAAAGAGGTGATGTCAGCCATTGAGGTACGTTGATGATTGCTGGTGCCAAGTGGTGTAGATGTAGGTACACAGAACATGTGCCTTTTTCTTAAAGATGATATGTTTTTTAAGACAGTAGGACTTATTGATTAATGTTATATACACAGGAGGAATCCCAAAGCAGTGCCACAGCTAATAAGATTTGCCTACACTACTGTTACACTGGTGTCTGTGCCACTGCTGTTACAGCATTGACAGTTGCCACTATTGTGACATCAGTGGTAGCGACAGTATTGTCACAGCTGTGTTCTTAGCTTTGCTGTGACAGCAGTGGCTCAGACAGCACTGTGACGGCAATGGCAGCATCACAAGTGTGTCAGAACAACAACAACAACAACATTTATTTGACCAAATAAAATTTTTACAAGAAGGTATAACAAAGTATTTACATAGGAAAAAATTCAATAATTTTTAAACAAAAAAAAATTTGGGGTCAGGTTAAACCTAAAGAAACCATAAGGCGCTTTTTAAGCTAGGCTATCTAAATTATTGTATATCAGATCTCATAAGTGTATTACTGCTCTGGGATTTCTCCTGTCGTGCTTATTAGTTAGGGTAAGTTTTTGCTACCATATCTAAGTTACTCAACTGATACTCATACTTAGATAAATCTTAAGAAAAATAGAAATTAAAAAGCCAGAGGAAAGGTGAGATTGCTGAGCCTGGAACTGAGGGTCTCTAACACTGGAGTCACTGTTATTATAGTTATAATAACAATAATAATAATAATATAAAAGACAATAAGAAGAAGAAGAAGAATAAAAACAACAACAAAAATCATAAAATGATAACAGTACAATTCACTGCAAACATCCAAAACTTTGGTGTGTATGTTTTCAAAGTTCTTACTCTGCCCCTGTTGTGACCCCAACCTTCGCTGACAATAGCTAACCATAAAATAATATCCATGAATAGCCCTAGGTCATGGTAATTAACTACCATCAAAACTAGCTCCCAGGCTCAGTTTGAGATATGGAATCAAGAATGTACCATAGTGAGATCTTGCTTCATATTTCTGTGTTGAATTAAAATATCTAGAAGTGCTAACTTAATTGGTGTAAAAAAGTGTTTTGCAGAAATAGAAACCCTGAAAAATGGTGTGAATGACAATAAGATGCAATCAAGTTTGCAATCCTCTCTTTTCATCACATTTAGAAGGATTTGTCTTTTCATCTAAAGTAGTATTGTTCTAACAAGGTGTTCCATTATGCTTGTTCAAAGATAAGCAGTTTTTCAGGGCAATTAGCATGAGTTTTTACAACATATTATTTTGCTATAAATCAAAGAGGCTATTAAATAGTCTAATAATTATAAATAATATTTGGTCGATTATTGGAAGAGGACTCTTTATCCATTAGTATTAATAGACTTTAAACAATCACAGGAGAAAATAGATTAGCAATTGCAAGCTCAGAACTGCTTTGGCAGTGTAAGCAAATTGACATGCTGTGTACTCTTAAACAGTGGTTTTTCCACTTAGAAATAAATCAGTAGCCTGATAGACGTGTCATGTTGGTTAAGGTCATTTATTATCTGAGAGGTATACGGAATATTTCCTGAAAAAGCTGAGGCCCTTCTGGGAATCGACCCATGACGTCCTCGGGATTTGGGTAAATTAAGAGATGTAGGGGAACCTACTTGTAAGTGCAAACTTGCTTTTTTGATGAAAAAATTGTGGAGTCAATAAGTTGAATGGAATAAAGTGTTTTAAAGTGTTATGGCCGGATGCATCCTTAGTCTGTTGAACAAGGAAGTTGACTGAAGGAGAAAGGAAACCGTGAACTCGCTTTTCAAAAATGTTAAAAAGCTACGCTAATGCTCCATTTGTACTAAACATGAAAGCACGCTTAGCAACGCAGCTAATTTCTAGCGTGCCACGAAATATTGAAACGGCAATAACAGACAGCCACTTTCAATTTTTCAAAATTCAACTCGAGTGCAAAGACATCATCTTTGACTCGCCATGTTGAAAGCTGCGCTATTACAAGCACTATTACTTATTTATGCTAGTTTTTCACCAACATTTTTATTCTTTATTAGTTTTACTTGCTGAATGTTGTATACTAAACTATAACATTCAAAAGATGAACCAAATCGAGGTTGTTCAGCTTTGTGGGGGGAGGGGGTGGGATCAATTTATGTATTTCCCTGCTAACTGAGGTCTCGCCGCTGAGAGACCTCTGTTAGCAGGAAATTTATACATTCAATGTATAAGCTCAACTATCAAAATTTGAACAATTCCCTCATTTCCAGCTCATACACATGTACTCTGCACTCTTTCATAAGAATATTTCTTGTAAGAACACGAGGCTTTAAAATGCACAAAATTCAACAACATGCTGAGAAACATAACCCGGAGGATGAGGAAGGCAAAGAACTTATCTATGGATACTGCACAAAATTAAGGAAGTCATTTGTTTCTCGGCTAATGTCCGTCAGTGAAACATCACTTATACATGTTATAATGTTGAGCATGAACAAATTTGCTTTGGTTTTTTTTAAAAAATTGTTTAATAATACACGGTATAGCGTCAAATTTAATAAAGCGTTTTATGCTTCCGGTTCGTTTGTGTGAATGGGAAATAAAAAAATACACACATAATAACATTTATACTTGAAACCATTTGAGATATTGAAACCTTCAAAAGATTTAAGAACATTCAACCTCAGCCCAAATATTAAACGTCCTTATCAAACAAGAGTGTATATATTCTTGGACGCTATAGAAACTCAGACTTAGTTGTCGTGCTCCCCCCCCTCCCCCCATCAAAGAAAAGCGTACCAATGGGAAAGCAATGAAATTATGGTTTTGCTGAAAATAATATCGTCATTTTTAAATTTTGGAAAAAGTGGACCCCTTCCCCCAGCGTACGTTTTGTACGCTCGTGATAATGATGAAAAAAAATAGACGACCCCTTAGTAAGCTACCACAACAAGATTCATTATATAGTTTTGTAATGGGGGTATGGAATGTGCTGTGGTAGAAATTCAAGGCCGGTGGAGCCGGTCACGTAGCTGGACCAGCCGGTTACTCAATTTGCATGATACCGAGTTCACAATTATATAACCAGATCTGTTGAACGTACGTTTGATCTGTGTCCCAACCCCTTCTCAGCCCCACCTTCTCTTTCCCTGACCAATCCCAACAAGATGAACCGGTCAAGGAGAATCTTTAGGAGTAGGTGGAACATTCTTGGTATCAACGCAAATGCTAATATAGGCATGACGTTGCTGAACATCGTTATAACTGAAAGTTAATTTCTACAGCATCGTATTTATTAATGACGTATATACACTTCAGCACTGTCCAAAAACACCACTGAGCGACACAGTTTGATTTTCTTTTCTCGGCTGCTCACTCTGTTAAAGACCAGCAACGAAACGTCACATGTAAAGGTGTGATGAGTTGTGGTTTTCAATAAAAAAAACTTGCAATTACGTTTGGTTATTTGCATCTGAAGCTGAGCCTCAATTGTTCTTAAGCCTGGTTTCCATTATAATCTCTTCCATCTCACCAGTCTCGCCGATCGCATGAAATACATGTAGTGCCCTTGCGATCCAATAAGAGATTATATGGAAACACTTCTTTCGCGATCGAAAAAGACTGAGACGATCGGGGCGTGAATGAATGAGATGAATGAATGAGATTATGTGGAGACATTAAAAGCGATAGAAAGCGACTGATGCGATCGGAATGTATCCCGGAGTTCCTTTTTTTGTTTGGCGCGCAAAAATAGTACCCTGGACTTACTTTATACGATCGGTGAGATCATAAGGAAACATACGATCCCATCGAATCGCATGAATCGCATCGATCTCGTTACTTGCGATTGGTGAGACTTGCGATACTGATGAGATCGAAGAGATAATATGGAACCAGGCTTTAGCTTGATCTTAACCGATTTATGGGCAAGTTTGTTCTTACAAAATTGTTCAAATAAAAATGCGCGTATGTTTAAGAACATTTTAAAACCATTCCACATCAGCGTAAATATTATAGACCTTATGTCCTTTTTGGGTTGCCATGTGATGAAACTATTGAAACATACGTTCGTCAGGGCTATAGCTGAACAAAGGTTGACCGTCAAATCTGAGTTTTTGTAAGAAAATCAAATTTGGTGAAAGTTTTTCACTGGCAATTGCCATCGACATCGTTGTTTCTAATACAAAAGATATTTACCACGGTTTTTTTGCCCCATATCACTGTTGCAGGCAATTTTAAAGCTACAAATTCCTTAATTTTCCAGTTTTACTGATTGTCACATTGCAATGCTTGAACACGTAAAACTGGGCCTCGCAGAAAGTGACTCAGATATTTTTTCACGGGAATCAACATATGCGCAATACTCGCTCGCCTTCTAAATTCTTGAACCACCACAGATCATTTGTAAGACAGTAATAGCCAAGGAAATTATAATGAAGTATGCACTAGTTGAGTTTTTAGCCATAAAAGAGTGTGTATGCCATTCACCTCTTTGAGTTGCTCAGTTGTTTCAAAGCTTTCAAAAGTGTTTTCAGAAACTTTACTAAGTAAAAGGTAAAATGATAACTGCGTGTTTTGCTAAATGAGCATAATTTGCAAAAACAAGTTTAAATACTGGCATAATTTTTGACATATTGTATGAGCACTGCCAGTGAGCATGATATGCTACATTTGCCAGCACAACGGCAATCAGCTGATCTGTCAATTTAGAGCGACCGAGCGTCACTGTCAGAAGAGGGACTGGGTCGAAGCAGGAGACCGCTGGATCGAGGGAAAGCGGGAAAATGAAATTGAAAATGGCGGAAAGGTTTTCAGGCAGTGAATAGCTTGACCATTTCAAGTCAAGCTCTAGGATCGCGATCAACCTGGATTTCAATGGCTAGTATACCAGAGGAAATGAAAGATTTGGAGAAGTGGTATGGGGACGCAAAAGACTATTGGGAGGTTCGTGCACAACTATTTCTATTTGAAGATAAGATGGTGTTTTATCATAGACATAGTCTCGCTCGACTACCAACTATGGTTTCAAGAACTCAAACTATGCAATTGAAACTCCAGTATTCGATGTTCACAACCAATAGAGAACGCACATTGTCGTTTTGTGACCGGAGTACACAGTTATTGATCTTAATCAGCCGTTTGTTATTCATGGTTTTGACAGTATTATGATAAGTTGCGAGTTGTCGTGAAACTGAAAGCTATTAATATTATAAACTGTGTAGTATATATTTCAGGTATTATGACAGAAGAGTAAATGTTCCAAATAGTTAATAAAAGCAGTTTTTAGAAAACTTGAAAGTTTTCTGCAAGGAGAAGTGCTCCCCCATTATCCTTAACAACCTGTACGAGAGTACATATTTTAAAAACTATGCCACCGGTTTGACGTGATTTTTGAAGATTTGCTGCTGCAGTTACTGAGTTAGCATTAATTCGGCAATTGTGCCTTATTTGATTACAAACCTGAACATCAAATCTAGAGTTTATTCCTCTACAGAAAATTCCAGCCACAGTAGATGGCATGTTGGGTGGTTACTCTCACATCTCACCTAATGACATCACTGGATCAAAAGCATTTCTCAAGGAGTTCTTGGACTCACAGGTCAGTGTTTTCCCCTAAATATATCTTCTATTAGTAGTCAAAAGAATAGATTAAAACACTAAACCTTCGTAATAAGCCCGTAGCCAGCAGTGTCGGGTTTAGGGGAGGGGGCCCAGGTTCCCCCTTTTTGACAGAATTTTTGTAAAAGATTTATAAAAAAACAACTGAGGTGAGCATTCAGAAGCCATTTTAACGGGTTTTGGGCCCCTCTTTCTAGAATTTATAGCTTCTGGCCAACTGAGCCCCCTCTTTCAAAAATTTCTGGATCTGTCCCTGGCCAGGAATTATGGTGTGTGTGTGTGTGTGTGTGTGTTGAGGGGGGGAGGGAGGAGTGCAAACCCAATGTTAAAGCATTTCAGGAGGGTTAACACTAGATTGACTTTCTACTTAGAAATTACTTAGACTATGTATCTAATCTATATCTAAATTATATAGTTTTAACTGTAGTCTAAAATCTAAAACAAGCTGTAGAAAATGCTACACTCAATAAAATGTGATCATGGTTTTTCTTCTTATACCTTTTAATTTTTTTTTCAATTTAACAGGAGGAAGAAAGTCCAAATTCAAATGTTGCACTTGGTGAGTGAACATCAGAGGCCTCAGACAAGTATGAAGTTAGCCAGTTATTTGGTTGACCTAGTATTCTTTTAGATATTTGTTTATTTACTTTGTTTTTTATTTATTTTTGTATTTCTCACATTTGCTGTAGATGCTACTTAGTGGGAGCACAGGACACATGGTCCGTCAAGGCATGGCTCTCTCAGTCAGGGGACAAAAGTTAAATAAAATACATGTATAAAAAAATCATAAAGAGGTGCTTTCTAAATTTACAAAACATAATTTTAAATAATGTAAATATACATAATGCTCCCATTTCAGCCATAAGTGAGAATACAACCAATACAATTCAATGTACTCGGCCTACTGGTATTGGGGCTCATATATTTCACACTTTACTTTGTTGTGAAAGATTTGGGGTGGTTAACCCCCCCCCTACTCCCCATACCCTCCTCCCTATTCTCCTCCCCCTATCATTTTTGGTAAAAATCAATGATTCAACACTTAATGGACTGTCATTGGATCAGAATGAATTATCATGATATTCAAAATTGTTTGTGAGCTGTAAATTAATATGGTTTGCGTTTTTAACTGACAAGTGGGAAAATGTTCATCCTTACTGAATATAGATCAAAGTTGCAAGTCAAATATAAGTAATGTGGTGCATTTATATAGCGCGTTTTCCATATGAAGATGCTGAGAGGCACTTTACAAAGATCAATTTACCCCCAGCGGACCAGGAGCAGATTTACAAAGCGGTCCATGTATGCTGGTACTCATTTTACCAACCCTGGAAGGATGGAAAGCTGAGTGAACTTTAGCAGTAAAGGAAGTCACCCAAATATTTAATCCTTAACCATGCTGGGGATCGAGCTGGGGACCTGGAAGGCAGAGATCTTTACCACTGCACCAACCCCTCTGTTAATTTGCCTTGTTTGCATGTATAGCCAGGTTGATTTGCATCTATTTAGCATATTATTTAATAATTATGTATTTTGTGTAAATCTACACAACCCGATTACTACAAGCACGACAGTTTAGTGTACATAGCTTAGCATCAGAAGTCATACATACAAGTCATGTATAACTCCACGGCTGTAGCTAGTACATGACCTTATGTATATTTTTAGCATGGGGCAATACTGAAGGTTTACCTTAGTTATTTTTGGGGGACAGGATGTCATTCATTCAAGCTTTATAGTCACTTTGTCAGATCTCTCCCACTCCCGGTGAAAAGTGAGGTGTAATGCCTAGTTACAAGGTCTGCTGCTTGGCTACCAAGGCTTTCTGAATCGTT